>PVHP010000641.1:0-134383 GCA_004024765.1 Zapus hudsonius
TCTCTCTCTCTCTCTCTCTCTCCTCTCTCTGCTTAATAAAGAAAAAAATAAAAATAATTTTTAAAAAATCCTTTTAAAAGAAAGTGGAATATTAGCTGCAAACCGTTCAAAGGACACACTATTATTTAAATCTTTTGTTACCACCATAATAAATAAATGCACTGATGTCTTACAGCACATAAATTCAGCTTGCAGCACTCTCCCTTTCTACCCTTTGAAGACAAAGCAAAGCTTATTTGTGTCAGCATTTGAATAGATGATAGGAGAAAATAAAACAAATACCTCTCTGGGTGTTTTTAAAACAATATTGAAATGGAATATAAATAACTGGGATACTCAAGAAGCAAATACTCCACTAAGATATATGTACTTTATGTAAATTGGCTAGCATGGCAGTTTTGAAATATTATAATACATGAAAATGTTCTCTTTCTTTAAGTTCAACTTCTAAGTTTGTTCATAAAATTATTAAAAGAATTCTATATTCAATTATTTTAATTGCACAAATAAGAAGAAAGTAGTTACAAGTTCACTTTTTTGAATATCATGATACTTTTTCTTATATGCATGTTATAGATCAAATTTAGGAATCACATAATTTTAAATAAATATTCTAATGAAAATATCTGTTAATACCAATTTTATCAGTTATCCATATAGTACTAATTTGTGAGCAAGTCAGAGAAGACTACTGATATCTACTTTTTGTTGATGCTGATATCAAGTAGCATTTTAAAAATATATTTTACTTTGAGAAACCTTTTTGCTAAATTGCCAGTTTTGCCTTGAAATCACTCTGTAGCCCAAGCAGGCCTCGAACTTACCATGTTCTTATCTTAGCCTCCTGAGGCAAGATTACAGAGCTTTGCCACAGACCCGGATGAATAGTTAATTCATTAATTATTGTTGTATTTTGTAAAATGATCAGTTTTTCTTAACTTGAATTACCTTATCATTTGAAAAGAATATAAAAGTTAACAAACTTTTGAAAAAATAATATACTCTAGCATAGACTAAACAAAATTTAGTCACTAGCAAAAGCATATTTTGTTCTTGAGTGCACAGAAGGACTGAGAAAGAAATGGATCATAAATACATCTCAGTGGTGTGATTCAGAGTTACTTAGTACCATCTCCTAAAAACACACAAAATCGTCTCTTTAATTGCCAGCTATATGCATCCTCACACTTGTTTTTGGGCTGTGACTGAGTATACATGCTTGTATATGAGTGGGTGTGTATGGTTTATAAAACTGTCTTAGTAAAATTCCTAAAATTATTATAATGTTTATTACTTTGAGTAGCTAATGCCATTAATTAATATTAGCATAGATGCTAACTGTGACATTGAACTCTGAGATCCTCGGTTTGTATATATTAAATACTCTTAAAACCTGAGCAAATAAAAATATCAGTAACTAAAAATACATTGTTTTTCCTCTTCTACAGCTTGCAGACCAGGATTCTATAAAGCATTTGCTGGGAACACAAAGTGTTCCAAGTGCCCTCCACACAGTTTAACCTACGTGGAAGCCACTTCAGTCTGTCAGTGTGAAAAGGGTTACTTCCGAGCCGAAAAAGACCCACCTTCTATGGCATGTACTCGTAAGTCTATGTATTTTGTATTTGGAAATCTTGTTCCCAACCCTTCTGGTCTCAATAAGGATGTATGCAGAATCGTGTGTCATCACTGCTTTGTGTAGTTTGATAAGAAAGAAAAAGCGTCTCCCATGGTCACTCTTCAAGTGGTCATCAAGTGGGTGAGAACGGATTCACTTCTTCAAAACATATTCTGATACTTGCTTTACAAACCTCAGCACTGGTTTGAGCCCCTGCAAAATGCCCCTAATGAAAACCATTTGTTAAGAAGTTAAGGCAGTTTATGATTACATGAGAACCACTAGGCTAAATCATTGTTCCCTCCATCAGCCATTCCAAAGTCATAATGATTTAGGAATATACTGTTTATCCATTACTGGAGATTCCAAAAAAAAAAACTATTAATAGTTTTTGTAAATGAGATGCAGAAAAACGTAAGTCTCTTTGACATTTGTTTTTAATGAAAGGTGTTTTGAGGTTTTTCCACATTTCACCTCTCAATTTCTCTCCAATTTTTTGTCAGGGCCATTGAATATTAGATCTAAATGTAAAGGTCATTTTAATGAAGTTTCTCAGAATTTTAAATGATTTGTTGTATTTATTATTTAAGAATTTTTACAAATCTATATATTTAAAGTGAAAATATTAATACATTGCTAAGATAGACCAAAGCAAAATGCCACCTATAAATTTTAAAATATTGTTAAACTCATAAAATAGTGTATTGAAAATTTGCCCTTCTTGATAAATTAGTCCTGGAACACTGATTCTTAAAAGTAATTTCATATAAGCAAAAATATATTGAGAATTTATATTACAGTTTTCTTAGAAATAAATAGTATAGATGTTTCCTTTTTTAAAATTTAAATATAAATTTATTGTCCATAATGAGTTACATTATTTAGTGGGCAAACCATGAGTTGTTATCCCAACTTCCCCAAATTCCCCCCTCCCCCTCCCTGATCAGTTGGATATCCTCCTCCGTGGGCTGTCTGTATTAGTCCTTGTGGCAAGGGATCCTGGATATCCTAGTACTCAGCCTGGTCTTCCTTTTTTAACCTGTGTTTTTTATAGTTACTGTCTCACTTCTGGAATCAAGCACCCAACCAGAAGCAGCTGATGAGAGGAAAGTTTTGTTTTTAATTTTGGTTGATGGTTTTTAGGGGAAGTTTCATGAAGGCAGTGGGAAGCATGGTGTGAGCAGAGGCTGGGCATCACCTCTGCCACAGCCGGTGGAAAAGAGCAACAGGAAAGATGACTATAGCACACAAAATCCACCTCCAGAACACGTGTTCTCTAGCAAGGTCACACTTCCAAAATTGCTACCAGCTGGGTACCAAACATCCAAAACACATGAGTTTATGAGAAACATCCGATTCAAGCCACCACACTGGAATAGGCTGTAGGCTTGGCTGCATTGCTTATAGATATTACTATATTTCTTTACAAAATAAACTTATAAAATAGAAAACAATCAGTAGATGTGTCCTTTGTTTTTTTAACTACTTTCTTCAGAAAATTAAAGCCTATAAATTATTACTTTAGTTGTTCTTTCCCTGAGGCTCTATTATAAATATGAATAAGTCAGAAGGCAGGGGTGATGGTACCTGCTTGAAAACCTAGAACTCAAAAGGCTAAAGTAGAAAGATTATGAGTTTGAGACCAGCCTGGGCTATATAGAAAGACCTTGTCCAAATCATTTAATTTAATAATTGAATTTACCTAGCACCAGAAAACCAAAGATGTGAATATATCACTTATGTATGATCAATTTATTATTAATACATGTCTGCACTCTTGTTAGTATAGGAAATCTAGGCTATCCACCTCTTGAAGGCCAGTCCTAAGAAGAAGAGAGTATTGGGAAAGAATTCAATTTATTCAAAACCTGTCTCCAAAAGACATAGAAGGGCTATCTCCTCAACTCTGTCTAGGGGAGGGCTTGGAGCAGGGGTAAAAAGGATTTATATACGGAGGGTAAGGAGGAGTGATCAGGGGGAATAATGCTGAGTGGGCTTTTCATCATCCAGAGTATCTCCATTGCTTCTCCAAAATATGACAATGGACCTTGACTTCCTGAGACTAGATCTCATAGATCTTTTTAACAGATGTCTCCTTAGAATTAAAGATTTAGGATCTAATTACTAAGGCAATCAAATGTTCTAAGCTCTAAAAATCAAAAGAAAGATTCAGCCATGAGCATACTAACCATTTAGATGGGCTTGTCTTTACATTTCAGAAAGCTTGGCAAATGAGCGGGGATTGTAAATGGATTTGACAAAGAGTAATAACTTTGTAGAAGCAAGGCAAAAAAAAAAAAAAAAAAGCTAATAAAAAGTCGCTGTAAAGGAAGGTCCAGGCCCACCTCTAAAGTTTCCTGAGACCTGGCCCAATCACTCATTCCAAAGGAAAGTGACCAGTGAAAGGGAAAGTATTCATTCAGTGAAGTCTTTCTGAGAAGGAACCTGGAGGCAGGGTGGGGGTGGAGGAAATCTGTCTGTGTTTTGGGTTTTGTTTTTTTTCAAAGTAGGGTCTCACTTACTGACAAAAAGTTCAGGGTTCTTAGAGAAGCATCCAAAAATGGGTAGGAAGCAGGCCTAGCCAAACAGTCTTGGTCAAGATGTGGTCTGGTTGACCCATCTCTCTTGTGGGTGCTCATGGGGAACATTGTCTGTCACAGGAAACTTCTTGTTGCCAGGGGTTAGTCTCCATCCATCAGAGGACCAGAAAGAAAAGGCTAGGTAATTACTTTGGGTCTCCTGTAATTTTGATGGTCTGGAACAGGGGCTTGTGTTAAAGGTGGTTGCTGACAATCAGTCGATTATAATGTGTTTTAAAATGTTGAAAAGTCACATTTCTCTTACACTGATGTCTACATACTTAAAAGTAAAGGATTATCAGTTTTAGATGAACACTCCTTAACTGATGAAAATGTATGTGGACAAAATGGATCATAAAATGGGCCTAAAAGTTAAGGTAGTGGAAGAGGCTTATAAAATGATGTCAGAGATACTGAGCTTTTATTCTGCTTTGAATTATCCACAGGACACCTGCAGGTGCTTTCGGCCAAGGGAGCCTCTAAGTCCTGCTAAAGGATGAAACAAGCCTTTGACAGGAATTTTCTTTCTGTCTTTCTTTCATTCTTTACTTTTTTTAATGTTTGGTATTTCAAATTATATTTTAAGTGATATATGTCTTGGCTACATGAAATGGAAACAGAGTTATCTAATTCTTTCTTAGACCAAGCTTTAGAAAAGGAATAATTTGTTATTGTTGCTATTGAGGCAGAATGAGCAATTTTCTTTGTACATGTTGCAGTTCTTAGTGGGATTGATCTCTGTAAAAAGGGCAGGTTAAGTGGAGAAAAACATGTCTATGTGGGGTATACTAGAATTGACTGAGAAAAATATTTAAGAAGTAATGTGTATTTAAGCTACAATAGAATTTTAAACTGAAACACAGAAAGAAAAGAGTTAGGAGGGACAGTACAAAGGAAGTGAAAAGTCCTGAAAATAAAGGTACAGCATACTCAAGTAAGTCCGAGCCTTCATTAAGTTAGGCTCTGCAAGTGATCTGGTCATTGATCTTTTTTTCTCAGAAGAGAAGGAAACACCCATAAAGGTGTTATAAAAATCAAAATTTCCTATAGAGATGTACATTTCCCTTACTTAACAGTGCTTTTGATCATGTTTTTCAAGACTTTCTCTGTGTCTACAATTGTCAAAATAATCTGCCTGCTAAATGTGTATATTTTGGAGTGGCACATCCTGGTCTCCTGAACTGTCATCAGGAATCCAGTTCAAGAGTCCCCTAAGAAAGGTGAACTCTGGAGCCTAGTTGGACTTTCCCCCTTCAGCCCTAAGAGAATTTCCTTTCAAGGCTATGTCAGCTGCTTCCTGGAGGAACTTGGCCTTGTTTTGAAATCATGGCATTAGTAAGCTCTGTCTCACAACTAGCCTATCCTAGAGTGAATCTGGTGCTTACTAGCGAAGAAGCATGGGCAAGTTAACCTCAGTTGTACAGTAGCCATGCAGATTATTTAGATTTAGAAAGAAATAAAAACAGCACTTTGCACATGGCTGGTACTCTATAAGTGATTGTCAAAGAAAGGTGTTCTTCTGTAGCTGATTTTTGGAGTTTCTGACAAGTTAGAATTACTCAATATGTTATATTTATACTATCATTCACTGCTCATAGCTTCCATCATTGGTATTATTATAACATATACTGAATTTCTAGCACAATTTTACTAATTATATTAAGGTCTGCATCTCTAATTCTATCTAATGTCAGTAATGCTGTTGGAATTCTACCCAGTATTGAAAGAACCTAGCAGCTGTTAATGTATTGATTGATCAAGTAAGAGCCACCAGTTATGAAGCATCATTTTCCCAAAAATTAAAAAGAGGATTGTGAGCAACAGAATCAGAACAATTACAGGTCAGGAGGTCATAGAAGAATTTGATTTAAGAGGACTGTGGCATATCAAACAAGAACCCAACAAGACATTAAGTCTGTTTTCCAGCAGGTACAAATTATAGCCAGATTTTAATGTACAGAGATACTTTTAAGGTCCAGCTACTGTGTCTATGGAGTTGCCAGCCTTCATTCCTGATTTTACAAATCTAAGGATCAAATTTTGTATAGGATAACTCATTCTATCACTTTTCTCATATATTTTTTGATGTTAGTATTTAAAACAATACTTTCAGAGAAGTAGGAAGGGTTTAACACTAAAGATTATTTCCTTCTTATCAGTGGCAAGGAAGGACATAACCAAGATTTTGAAGTATGTTTATTTTGAGACATCTTATATATAACTCACGATGCCCCTAAACTTTCTGTACCATTAATCCTGGCTCTATTCTCTTAGGTTCATGTGATCATATTGCCTGAGAGTGTTTGGACTTCAGGCACATACTATCACATTTGGTTGAGCATATATATATATATATATATATATATATATATATATATATGAAGGTCTGAAATGTTGCAAATCAATAAGACATTTGGCCAGTGATGGCCTAGTAAAGCAAAATTTCATAGAATACTTTGTTATTATGTAAATGTGGTTTTACGATTCATAAGAAACCCTCTTCCTTAATGCCCTTCTTAAAACAGCAACTGAAAAGTTTTTGGTGCAATGGGGCATGTTTCTTAGCCGTCATTTTTCTTCACATTGAATTTTCCCTTTACAGCCTGGAGACTTTCTGGCTGCACTTTTTACTGCATTCAGTGGTCTCCTGCCACTCCAAGCAACTGATTAAGAATAATTAATCAAAAGACCATTTTCCATTTTGTATTAGAAACATTTTTACCATGTTATTCATAGCATTCAATTCTGTGGATCACTGTTTCTTGAATATTTCCTTTTAATCTATCACATTGCAATCTCCATTTCACCTTCCTAATTTTCTGCGTTGCCTGTTGCCATTAAAAGTCTCCTTTCTTTTTCCCCACTCTCCTTATATTATTTTCTGTGAGTTCTTGTCATGTTTTATTCTCTCCCACAGTTTTTTAAAGCATTGTCTTGAAGGGATGGTGCTCATATTTTGTATATTTCCGTGATACTGTCTGAGGTCCAAAGACTTCCATCCTAAAGATTATGGAATATGATCACCTGTATATCCAACAAAAGCTTGCCCACACCTCTGACTGTATATACCATGCTTCCTCTGTTTGCAAAATATTGAACTTCAAACTGAACTTGGTCGCATGTCTGTTGACAGGAGTTTCTTCTACTTAGAATGCTCTGCCTATAAGGTTTTTGGTTCCTATAATCTTTTTTTGGGCTCTGAACATTCAAATATCAGCTCTTAGGATAGGCATTTTCTGACTGCCCATTCAAAGTCATGATTTATCCAAGTAATGCTTTGGTTTGTCACTCTGTCTTGGGTTTTTTAGACCATATAATTTTTTGAGATTTCATGATCTGGCTATACACATACTTCATCGTCAGTATATTCCACTAGAGCACAGGGACCATGGAGACAGTCATGTTCTAGGGAGCAGCACCTCCTCTCTCATCATGCACGTGGTATGCGGTCAGGCCCTAAATATTTGATGAATGGAAATGAATAATTTCAAGTTTACCCTGTCAGCACCAGTTTTACTGCTCTGGGCTGTTACTTCTTCAGTCACACGTTCTCTATTTTCTTTATCCTTATGCATTTTCATTTATCCATGTTATCAAGAAAAGGGCATTAAATTGAACATCAGTCCAAGAACATCCAAGTTCAAAGTTTTTGCTATCTTCACCTTTATATTCGGATCTCTAAAAGAGTCCAAATAGACACTAATAACAAAAACATCCTTGAAAATTTCAGCTCATATTGTTTATTGAAATAATATTCTTTATACATCAACTATAAGATAGATCAAAAACTAGAATATACTTAAAGTGAAATGTTGAAATGTTTCTCTCATGTCTTAGTCTGTTGCACACACTCTAAATTATGTTTCTCAAATGACTCGTTAGTGTAAGTTCTGTGCATTTTTCTAGGGGAGCTATAGAAGACATTCCCCAGGATGAGGACTTGATCAATTAGGGCCACATCTGGGAGACGTTCAGAGCACAGCAGATCCTGCTGCCTGCTAGGAAGGCTGTTAGCAATATAACTGTCTAAGACTTTTTCAGACCAATCCTGAAGCTTGAGAAATGGACTAGGGAAATATGAGTTACTTGAAAAATAGTACTTATTAAGTACAAAAGGCCATGCATGATAAAAAGAGATAAATGGTTTATTATGTAGATGAATGAGGGGTTAGAAAAAATATATAATTCTATGATCTTAGCTTTTTTTCCTTTGATCTTTCTGATGTGCTTAAATCAATAGAAGGATTCTTATGAGGACCAAAATGGAGCTGGAATGCTTATCCATTTAGTGATCACTTATGTTACCTTCTTAGGAAAAGTCCAAAAAAATATGAACCATGTGTACATAATTCTACTTCATACCACTGTAGATTTTGTTAGCTTTGCTGTGATCATGGAAACCTGTAATCAAACCTCTTGTGATTAAAAACAGTTTCTTGCAACTTTGTTTTTAATACACAGACAAATGTCTTTGTACATGATACACAATGACAATGATTGGGAAGAAAACATAAAAGTTCAATTTACTTTAGCTGTAAAGCTAAGGTTATAAAGCATTGCTTCCTGATTGTTGGGATAATTGGCCACTTCAGAAAGTCATTATTCTCTTCACTCTTATTTCAAGGAGTAGAAACAGTGTTTGTAGATCACCCGGGGATAAGAACTTTCCCTCTAATCAGGCTTAGACTTCCTGGGAGGGGAACACTTGCTCTCTCTGCAGACACAGTTGCTCTGCTGGGCAGAGCTTCTCTGACCAGCTCTTTGTTCTTCCCTCTCTCATAAATTGAAATGCTGAGTGGAGTAAGTCATTCTTGTTTTTTGATACTCCTTGTCACAACTGAAATACCAAAGCATGCTGGATGCTTCAAGCGATTCAGTAAACACACTGCAGCACCCACAACTTTGCAGAAGTCAGAAGTATCATACCTTGGTTTTATTACTCTAGTATCATACTTTGTTCTTTTTTTCACAATAAAAAATCACAAAAGTTTACTCAGTATATTGCAGTATTGTAATTTCAAAAATTAAAATGTCCTTTCACTGTGAGTTGTGGGGCTGAAGACCCCTGGCCCCCTGATGCTAGCCCAAGTCTCCACGGCCAGCAGGAGAAAGGCCTCCATCTGGGAGAGGTGAGGCTGTGGTCAGACCAAACCCATGCCACCGGGAGAAATGTCGGGCAAATCTCACTTTATTGGGCATCAAAAACCCTTTTATAACCAGAGGCTGCATTGTTCAGCCTGTTTCTCTCAAGCAATAGGATTCAAACTTTTTGGTGGGAGCCAATCAGCACAGTACAGCAGAGCAAAGTATGCCTCTTTAGGGCACATTGTTTTATAGCCAATCAGCAGGGTAGTTGGTTACATCACCAGTAAAGTGAAACTTAACAAGCAGGAACAAAGCTCATCAGCTACTCCACATTCTGAAACTTAGCTAAAGGTTGCTCAGTTTGGCTGGAGCCCAACAACTGCGGAATTGACACTTGAATGCAATGAATACCAGTTTTACCTATGAAGATCACTAATTTGAAATTTCATTTGATGGTCATCGAGTAGTCTAAACACAACTTATTTAATATTCATTTGAGCACAGTTTCCTTTTTTTCAAAACTACATGGAAAAGTAATGGTTATTCACTTTTTATTTATTTAGTTACAGCAATATTAAGGGCACATTGAGTGCATGCTGGAGATTGAGTTCTAACTGGTATCAGTGTGAATATAATCCACCGCTCTCAGTAGGAACTCAGAAAAATTGTCCCTTTACTATCATCTGCTTGTTGTAAACAGCTAACTACCAAGGAAATATCTATAATTTCAAATGTCATAAGAGGCATTTTGAATGTTCATTCCTTTGCTTGAACAAATTCACTCATTGCTTTGCTTTTGCCTCTAAGTGATAAGAGTGCTCAGTCTCTTCAAACTTCTCTCTTCTTTATTTCTGGGTGATTATTTGATAGGAATTGATTCAAACACAAAAAGTTCAATACCGGTGTGCATTTTTCATCATATTAAGGAAAATGAATGTTATTTCAACCAAAAGACCAACACCAACTACACTTTTTTTATTTTTTCACTTCTCTATACTTTTTAAATTTTTTCTTATGTTTTTACATTTCAGTCTTTCCATCTTATGCTTGATATTACAAGCTATGATACATTTCTATATTTCTTTTTTTGGAAAGTCTTATAATTTTCCATGATTTTGAGTTGATTTTTTTTCCTGTACTAAGAACAATGGTTTGTGGAATTCTCCTGAGCAAAATTATGGCCATTGTTCTATGGTATAAGAACTAAGGGGTGCTTATGTTTACCTTTCAAATTTCCAATGTCTACATTACGGTATTTTGAGAAGTTTTATTCCCTCCTGCAGGGCAATGAACAGAATTAGTAGTTACCTCACCTGAATTTTTATAATCGTCCATTTGAATTTTTTTTTCATTTCATGTAGATCCTTGTCTATAACAGCATGTCTTACGCAGATTATAACCTTGATTTCTCTGATCTCCAATGTTTGTTCATATTTTCACTATTTGAAATACAATTCTTAGAAGACTGCACAAAGCCCTGACTTCCATGAATTTCTTTTCCTGAAGCATGTGTTACCTTTGAGTCAAACCAAGCCATCATAAGCTTGTGAATATGAAAGCAAATACTTCAATGTAAAATCTAGAGTAGCAGGAGCCTTCTCCTCTGTACAATGGTGATGTTAATAACTTCCTTAAAGAACTATGGTTAAGATGGAATGACAAGAATGTGAAGCATTAAGTCCTCTTTTAGACTTAGTTGTATTTTAATACATTTCTTTGGGCATAAAAGGGGTCAATTCCACCTGAGGATAGCAGGGATTTGTCACAAAAGGGATGACAATTAAATCAGAGTAGGGATTTTCCCAAGATAGAAGGTTAAAGCAATTCAGGAAAAGACTGGCAAAGGAATTAAGTAATAACAAGAGAGAGTGAAAGACTAAAAACTGAGCCATGCCTGGATAGGAAAAATTGTAGACAAAACTGAAAGTGTAGATTTTAATCTACAAATAATGTGACTTGACCTGTCCGTTTATATTTGTTGTCTTTATATATTTTAGAAATAATATAAAATCTAAAAGAGTCATTAAATTACTACATGATGGAGCTAATAAAAACATAACGGACAGCAAGTCTTAATTTTAGGCATAATTTAGCCATTGAAAGTGATTGGAAAATGTTGAACTTGAAGTGAAGCAATTTGTCTTGCTACACAGAATGCAAAAGACAGAAAGTACACATCATATTGAATTCTGAGAAATACTGCCTTTGACATTTTAATTATCCACTAAATAGAATTATTCAAATGTTCTAAGAATCCTTTAGTGGGATCACGTATAAGACAATAATTGATTGCTAATTTGTGTACATTAAAAATTTATATTTAACAGTACTGTGAATGAAAAGAACATATAAAATATGTTTTTATTGTTTGGTTGCAATTCTTCATAATTGATGCCTTGTCCTGAAATTGTAGAAACTATTGGTTGGATTTGCTTACCTAAGGGGTCGCTGATTATTAGAGCAGTACCTGAAGGAAGGAAAACCAACTTTGATTTGTTCAAACCAAGAGTGAAGCGGCTCATTCTGCAGCTGCTGCTTCCTGATGTTTCTGTACTTTCTCCTGCTGATAGGCACTCATTGATATTTTTATTGGGTAGCAAAAAATCAGCAATGCACAAGTGAGTTGAGTATTACTTGAACAAAAAATAGGCAATATGAGAGTCAGGGGCCAGGAGCTATTACTGATTCTAAAAAAAAATTCTTCAAATATTTGTTTAAATTAATATTTAGGGTCTTAACCTATTGGACTGTGCTGACCCAGAATACACACACACACACACACACACACACACACACACACACACACACACACACACACATACACATAAACAACACACACATAAACAAATACACACATAAGCATATACATGCTCATATAAACACATACACACATACATCACATGCATAAACACATACACTCATAAATGTATACATACATATGCATCACACATGTAAGCACATACACACATATACATACATACACCAGTTATAAATACGGTCACTCTAAGACTACCTGTTGCTTTCAACAATTCTGTGGGTTATTTATGACATTCAACATATACTCAGTCTATCTCCTGCACCTGCACGTGGTTCTGGCATAGGAATACAACCAGTCACAGAGGAAGTAGGCAAAGAGCATGATTTAAGTTCAGTCAGCACCTTTGTCAATATTGGTCATGTGTGCTGCTCAAGGCAAAGATAAATTAAAGCAGAATAAACTCAGTTACATTATTTTAAGCAAACTAAGATCTTTTTTTAAAAAAATCTTTATTATCCAAAATTAGAAACATTGTATGAGCAATCATTGTGTTGGTATCCCCATTTCTCTCCTCCCTGTCCCCAATCCACTGGGTATCCTCCTCAGGGGGCACACTGGATCAATCTATGGGGTAGGGGGTTTGGGATAGCACAGGAGACATCCATGTTCCTCCCCCCATTTGTGTGTTATTGCTGAGGAGGACAATGTCTCTGAATATTCTTCCCTACCATGGCTCTCACATTCTTTCTATCCCCTCTTCCGCTTAGTTCCCTGAGGCAACGTGGGTGAGATTTAAGACTGCTTTATTGTTGAGATCTTAAGGGCCTCTGTACTTCTGCTTTAGGTCATGTTGAAAATCGTTGGTGTCTGTCTTGCTGCCTTATCCTGGGTTGACTGAGTGGCTGTGGCTCTTGCTTATCCTGTCACTCTCTCAAAAGTTTCATTTGGGGTCTACAGGGTAGTCCTGCGGTGTTTCATCTCTTGCCTGGATGTCAGCCATTTACCTGTGGCTCGTTGGTGAAGCTGGAATGACCACAGCTCTTTCACTGGTTTCTGAAAAATACAAACAGAATCTCCATCAGAGAGTGAGATCAGTGTAGGTTAAATGAGACACACATTTCTATTTTGGCAAGATTCTATTGGCATTAGCCTCTCTCTAGTTCTCTGGTAATGGGAATTTCTCTTTGGAGCCCAAGTTTTGGGTTCCCATAGGATTTTTGCCCAGAGTCCCAATTCCAGTTAAGGGTTCCTTGTCACTGAGTGGATTTCCTGGCCAATTTGAAAGCTGTTGACTACCCTTCCCATGTTATGGTGCCTCTGTTGCACAAGTGATCACTTCTTGGCTTGCTGATCTCTCCCAGAAGGAAGTGTGTTCAGCCTAATCATGGCAACAGTCTGTATTTTATATAAGTGGTCTCTGCTTTCTCCAAATATCATTGACCAATTTCCCCTGGCAGTTTTTGTAGCACCTTCCAGCACTATACATGCTACCATCTGGGGGCTGCTTACTATTCTGGATCTTGAAGGGTCTCTCAGTGTTGTTTGATGTCTTTCTGTGGTTTCTTTAGCAATAGGATCTCATCTTTGGCCTGGAGTGGGTACTAAAGAGCTTTGACAAAATTCTGTTTTGTTTTAGGGATCTTGTGGGTCTCTTAGACCAACAGCTCAGTGTGGGAAGGAACCAATGACTGGGACAGGGAGTTGCAGGTCTGATCAATTTTTCATGGGGTTAGGCTTCCACCCCTTCTATTCACAGGCCCTCTTACCAGACGATGCCCACTTCTTCCTCAAGAGTTTACTGTATGAAAGCAAGGATTTTTATTATTTTGATTCATTATTGGTTTAACTTATTGTATAAGACCTTTCCTACCTCCCCTACCCCATTACTTCTGCCTCTTTCACAGTCTGTCATTTTCCTGACAGGTTTGCTTGGAGTTTAAGATTATTCTGGTTAGGAACTGCCTATGAGGGAAAATATGTAGCATTTGACTCTCTGTTCTTTTGTGAGTTCTCTCAGTAAGATCAGATGATATGATCCTATACACAATAGATCCAAAGAATAGTATCAGAAAACTCCTGAAGGTGATAAATTCCTTCAGCAAAGTGGAAGGATATAAAATTGATACACAAAAATCAGTAGCCTTCCTGTATGTAGATGATATTCATACAGAAAAAGACATAAGAAAAACTGTCCCTTTTTTATAGCTTCAAAAACAAATCAAATACCTTGGAATATCACTAACCAAGTATGTGGAAGACTTGTATAATGAAAACATTAAACCACTCAAGAAGGAAATAGAGGAGGATGTGATAAAATGGAAAGAGATTCCATGCTCCTGGATAGGGAGAATTAATAAAATAAAAATGGCAATCCTTCCAAAAGCGAATCATAGATTCAATGTCATGACAATAAAATCCAATAAAATCCTAGCTTCTTTCTTCACAGACATAGAAAAATAATCTCAAAATTCATTTGGAAGGGCAAAAGGCCCTTGAAATTATGCAATTCATCTTGCTACATAGAATGCAGAATGCAAAAGATAGAAAGTACACATTATTTTGATTTGGATAGCCAAATCTATTCTAAGTAAAAAAAAAAAAAAAAAAAACCTTCCATAGGAGGTATCACCATTCCTGATCTAAAGACATACTGCAAAGCCATAGTAAACAAAACAGCATGGTACCAGGATAAAAACAGGCAGAAAGACCAATGGAACAGAATTGATGACCCTGATCTTAGTCCCAGTAACTATAGTTACTTGATCTTTGACAAAGGTGCCAACAAAGTTTGCTGGCGTGAAGATAGCATCTTCAACAAATGGTGCTGGACAAACTGGAAAAACATGTCTAAAAAAAAAGGAAATAGTCCCACTCCTTTCACCATGCACAAAAATCAACTCCAAATGGATCAGGGACCCCAACATAAGACCTGTAACTCTGAAAACCCTGCAAGGAAAAATAAGAGGCACTATCCATGAGATAGTGGCAGGGAAAAACTTCTTGAGCAAATCTCCAGTAGCCCAGGAAGTGCAATTATCACTTAACCAATGGGATCTCATTAAGCTCAAAAGCTTCTGTACTGACAAATATACCATACTCAGAACCAATAGACCACCATCAAATTGGGAGATGATTTTTTGCCAGCTATAACACAGACAGAGGTCTAATTTCAAGAACTTACAAAGAACTCAATAATAATAATAATAATAATAATAATAATAATAATAATAATAATAATAATAATAAATCAAACAGCCCTTCCACAAAACATGGCATTGATCTCAACAGATAATTCACAGAGGAGGAAACACAAATGGCCTATTCTCACTTAAGAAAGTGTTCATCATCCTTAATCATCAGGGAAATGCAAACCAAAACCAGGAGATTCCATCTTACTCCAGTCACAATGGCAATCATCAGAAAATCCAAAAACTGTAGTTGCTGGTGAGGATACAGGGGAAAAGGAACCCTCATTCACTGCTGGTGGGATTGCAAATTTGTACAACCACTATGAAAAGCAGTGTGGATGCTCCTGAACAGAATGGACATTGAGCTACCAATGTACCCAGCTATCCCTCCACTAGGCATCTATCCTTGAGATGTCACACCTCAGCACAGAGACATTTGCGCAACCATGTTTATTGCAGCTCAATTCATAATAGCCAAGAAATGGAATCAGCCCAAAATGCCTATCCCTGGATGAATGGGTGTCAAAGTTGTGGTATATTTACACAATGGAATTCTACTCAGTGGAAAGGAAAAATGACAATGAAATTTAGAGAAAAATGGCTGACTTGGAGCAGATTTTCCTTACCAAGGATCTTGATTGTAAGAGTAACTTCAATATAAGTAATGGGACAGGAACTAAGCAAAATAATAATAATAATAATAATAATAATAATAATAATAATAATATCACAGAAATATTCTCAAAAAAGTGATTTGTAAAGTACATTAGAAGTATTCCCATGGTTTTTCCCATAGTTCATTCTCATATTTTCATTCAACAGTTTGTTCTTATAGTTCTTTTCCACACAAGAATTTCCATGTATACAGAATGCAATATGATAAAGTTAAGAAAATTCAATCATATGTTACTAGGTTTCGTACCATCACCAGTAATTGCATCAACCTCATATAAGTGCTATATTTCATAAGCATCATTTTAATTTTAAGAGATTGATATGGTTCTTTCTGTATGCCAAGGATAGTATTACAGTTTTATGGTTGTGTTCCATTTCCAAATATAGAATTATTTAATGAAAATTTCTTATACATAAAGAAAATGGTTTAGAATACAAATTTTTATGCACAGATTCCCTACTGAACACATTAAAAATAATACAGGAGGTTGGAGAAGATGATTCTGAATTAAAAGTGGTTTCTTGAAAAAAACTGCTGTCCCCAGAACAATTCTTGAAGCCACATAGGTGTGCATTTGTCCTAACACACCTGTTCTCTCTCTCTCTCTCAAATAAATAAATAAATAAATAAATAAATAAATAAATATTTTAAAATAAATAACTACAAGGGACATTACCTTAAGTATGTTATTACATATTAAAGTTAAAATTAATGATGACATTGATAATGGTGATTAGATAAGTTCTTGAGTTTTACAATATGTCCATATGTAGATCTGAAAACATAATTTAGGACAAGATTGTAATCTAAAATTACAATTTTTCCATGGCCCAATATATTTTCTTAATGAATATTACAATGGCACTCATTTACTATACTATATATGCAATCATTTTTTGGCTGGTCTAGTGGGTTTTTTAAATGTTTCTTTAACCCAAAGATCTATTTGTCTCTCATTTATAAAAGTATAATTTTGAATGCATTTGAATTCTTTAGGAAACTATTATTATAGTCCTGTTAATCACAACATTAGCAACATTAGTTGAGGTAAAATATAGCTTATGGGACACAATTTTAGAACCCGATGTCCTCATACATTTTATTGCTAGTAAGCCTTTTGTCACTGTGAAAAAAATACCCAAGACAAGCATCTTAATGGGAAAGAATTATTTTGCTGCATGAGTTCTGACATTTCAATCGGTGGTTGCTTGTACCTATGTCTGTAGGTCAGTAACAAGGCCGGGCATCATGGTGCGGAAGGCATGGTGGAACAGCTCATTTCAGGTTGATCAGGGAGGAAATGGAAAGAAAAGGCCAGGGTTCTAATACGCACTTCAAGGGTGTATCCACAATAATCCTCTTCTTCGACTTGATCCTGCCTTGTAAAAATTATACAACCTTCCAGTATCATGATTGGCTGGTAACCAAGCCTTTATTTAGCACGGGGCTTTTGGGTGGTGTTTCAGATGCAAACTATAATATTTTAATCTATTTTTTTCACTTATGATCTAAAATGTCAATAAAAGCTGTCATTAACTATAGAACTAATATGTGAATCACCACTCTTCAATTTATATGAAAAACAAACACTGTATGAGTGAACATACAGTGATCACAAAGATGAAATGTAAACCCCTACTACATCATGCTTAAAACTGAAATCTGACCCTTAAACTTGCTTTCTTTCTAAGTTTGCCTTTATTGAGAGTGTTCCTTGGAATGCTAGTATTTCTCCAGATGCTTCTCTTAGATAATAAGATCCCATGAACCAATTTGGGGGAAACGTTGAAGTCAATAAAGTGAAGCAAATGGTGTTATTTTGTTTCAGCATCAATCTACCAGAAGAATCTTATTTGAGCACTGCATTCATTTTTATTTAATATCATGTGGGATTAAAGATATGACACAGAGATACTGGGAGAAATAAAGTTATGTCTAATTTTTTATATAAAAAACTTACAATGAAAGAAAAGCTATAACATACCTGTGCTCTGCTATGCTTGAAGGAAGATGGGACCTGGGATGCCATATGCTTTCTTGAGAAGGAAAGAGACACAGGCTTCTCGTGAGTTGTAATGTTAGAACACAGGATTCTTTAAGATGCATGAAGGAAAATTCAAGTTGGAGCAAAAAGATTTTCTACTAGTAGGAACACTAGTAGAAAATCATATTGCTAACTAGAAAATGAGTTGTGTTTATTTTTATGTAAAAACTGTTTCATATGATGGGCTTATAAACTGTCACTACAGGTAAGAGTGATTGCTCTCTGGTTGTAGAGTCAGTCTGCAGGTGAGACTTAAAGGTTGCCTTACTTCAGTGTGATTTATTTGTTTTCCTTGGAGAAAATTTCAACATAGGGAATCCCCGAGTGTTTTTAATACAGATGTCTACAAAATCATTATTTTTGTCAAGTGATTTTTACTGTGTCATATAATCTTTGTATAATTTATAAATGATGACAAAGCAATCAGATCGCATTTGTAAAAGACCAGTGACACATAATTTAGTTGAATCTGAGGATTAGAATTAATTGTCTCCCCTTCTTCTGAGTTCTAAATCTTAGTAAATGATTCAATGCATGCCATTACTGCTTAATTTTTGCATGAAATCACAGCTTAGCTGGCATAATTTAATAGCAATTAAAAAGCTATTTAATCGTCATGCAAATTGGTGTGAGAGCCCTTGAGTAAGAAGGGTGTCTGTATTTTTTTTAATTTTTAAGTGTCTCCAGGAGGACAGCTATATAGACTTGTAGACACCTACAAAATAATTGATAACATTCTCCTAGTTGTGGAGGTTTAAGTGAATAATAATTCGTGTTTCCATTATACGTAGGAAGTAATCCAACAATAAGAAAATTTCATTCTGTAGGAAGGCATTATTATGATGATAATAATAATGAGTTTTTATCTTGAAGGCATGAGTCTAGCTTGTAGGTAAAAAGCACATCTGTCTCGGTCTCAAGTGTATAATTTCATAATTTTTTTGTCTGAAGGTAGACATATTTTAACTCCCCGAAGCATGAAATGACATATAACACAACACTCAACAGTCTTTTAGAAAAGTTACCTTTCACATTTCTAGGTCTAGCCTTAGGTGGTAGAAATACAGGTTCCTATCCTGCAGGTTGCTGACATCAAGCCCTCGCAAAGAGAAAAATAAAACATACCAGTTTCAATATCTCAAAGCCAACATGGAGTCACTTAAATTTGTAATTAATGATGTGCTACTCTTACATTATACAACAGAGTTCACTGTTACAGCCCTTGTTCACAGATTGTGCCTTAGGCCACAGCCCACATATTCTAAAATATGTCACTTTCATATGTAAAACACTGTGAAGCTTCCAGATCATTCCAATTTGCTTAATACTTGTCCTGAAAACCCATTTTGTGAAGGTTGGGGAGATGGCTCTGTGATTCGTGTACATTGCGGCCATCAAAATCCGGATCCCCAAAACCCACATAAAATCTGATGCAGTTAGTACATGTGCCAGTAATTCCAACCACACCCAGGGTAATAGGAGGCAGAGTAAGGAGAATCCTGAAGCTTGCAGATCAGCCAGTCTGCTGGTCTAGACTTTACAGCAGCACAAGAGATTTTATTTTGGATTTAATTTTTATTTTATTTTAAACAAGTAGGATACAAGAACAAAATCCTGAATTTATCCTCTGACCCTCACATGTGCCTCAAGGCACATGTGTATCTGCAGGTGCACACACACACATACACAAACACACACACACACACACACACACACACAACATATATATATACACACACAAATACATACACCACACACACAATAAACACATACACACACCACACATACACTCATACACACACATACACACAGCACACACATACACGCACACCACACACACACTTACACTCATACCCACACACATACACACACCACACACATATGCACACACATACACACAAAAACGCACATACACACATACACTCACACACACATACACAAAAAGCACACATATACACTCATACACACATATACTCATACACACACAGACACACATACACACATAGCACACACATACATTCATACACACACACACATACATGCACCACACACTCATACACACACACATACACACACCACACACTCATACACACACATACACATATACTCATACACACATATAAACACACACATACACACATACACACACATGCATACATACACTCATACACACACACATATATATATACACGCATACACAAACACATATATACACACATATACACACACCACATATATACACACATATACACACACCACACACACATATACACACACCACACACACATATACACACACCACACACACTCATACACACACACACACACACACACACACACACACAGGAGTTCACCCTCTGCATCCCAGCCACCATCCTTTTCTGCCAATTTCATGACTTTCAAGATCTTTCTTGACTAAAATCTTTTCACGGTCAAGTTCTGTTATTCTTCTCACCACTTGAAACCATTCCTTGTCATCGTCTAAGATTTGTCAAGATGTCACCTAATATATAGGACCTACTGTAGCTTTTATTTGAGCTCCTAGCCTCGAATTTCTAGAATTATATGTCTGCTCGTTTGAACTTTTTAAAAAATATATATTTGTTGTTCTTGCTAGTCTACTAAATGTAAATCACAACAAAGTGAAATGTCACTTATTCATAACATTAACCAGAATATGTCAAATAGCAGTCACAACATAATATTTATTTGATGAATGAATGAATTGCTGTAGCTTGAAATCAAAAAGAAACCTAGTCACAGCTTGAATTTCTTCCTAGTTAAGAATGTTCCAGAATTCCCATTCTCTTAGCACATGATCTTGGTAACAAAAATTTAAAGAACTGGTTTAGATTTCTTAAAATATTGCCTTCTAAATTGTAGCAGAAATGATGACGGTTGAGTGACTTGTACAGTAAGAGGTTTCAAAGTACCTCTCAGAATTGTTACTCTTCCAATACTACTTGATATTAAGGGAATATGTGTTAAATAAATGATGAAAAACAGATTAGATGGACTCTGAAATGAAAGTGATTTGCATTGCTTTATTAAGGCTGGACTAATGACAGTCAGTTGACTACCCTATGCAGAAGAGCTTTGTAGAAAACTAAGAAAAATGTCTACAAACTCCATGGGAATTATAGACTGCATGTAGCCCTGATGACAAATGACAGGATTGAGTAGGTTTTTGTAAAGGAGACCACTCATTACAGGACTCAGTTAGTAAACTAGACACAAAATAAATAGTCAGATGGCTATAGCTTATGTATGCATACATTTTGTATGTATGTTATCCATGATATTTGTTTATAGAATAAATTCACAGAACTCTAGGAAAGGGTTTTTAGTGCTCCTATTTTGCATTTCTATCCCTCCTCCAAATTGTCTGCTCACCCTAAGTTTATGCTCATTTGTCCCCACACTTGGGAAAACAGATTTTGAGCAATTTTCAAAGTCAAAGAGTAGGGCTGTATCAACATACTAACCATAGTATGAAGACTGAGAGACTGAATACTGTGTATTGAATATATGTATATTACTTTTTTTCAAATTGTGAAGATAGCAACCTAGTTAATAAATTTAGTCTGATGTCATCTCATAATTCGAAATATATTTTGCTATATATTTCACTAAACAAATTTAAGCGTAGTTACATCTTTAGTAGATCTGCTGATTTGACACTACATAATAGAATTAATTTATTAAAAATTAGTATATTTCAACCATATGTTCTTTTAATCAAAAGTTTTACCATATGTTCTTTATAATTCCTATAAGAAAAAAAGAGCTAAAAGTATGGTATGAGCAGCAGTAATTATTGATGAGGTTTTTCATTGTTAGCACCATAATTCATTGCCCTGTACACATACTTTTGTTTTTAATTGCTTTCCTGTAGGGCCACCTTCAGCTCCTAGGAATGTGGTTTTTACCATCAATGAAACAGCTCTTATTTTGGAATGGAGTCCACCAAGTGACACAGGAGGGAGAAAGGATCTCACGTACACTGTCATCTGCAAGAAATGTGGCTTAGACACCAGCCAGTGCGAGGACTGTGGTGGAGGACTGCGCTTCATCCCGAGACCTACGGGCCTGGTCAACAACTCCGTTGTAGTGCTTGACTTTGTGTCTCACGTGAATTATACCTTTGAAATAGAAGCCATGAATGGAGTGTCTGAGTTGAGCTTTTCTCCCAAGCAGTTCACAGCTATTACAGTGAACACGGATCAAGATGGTAAGTACGATTGCTGTTCTCTCAAACCTAGATCTCAACTCTTTTTTCTGCATTTCGTCCCTGAAAGGCTTGTCTTCACCCTAGATGCAATGCAACCATGCAGACCTACACTCCAGGCAATGTCTTCTTCAGACTCTCATTCTCTCCCAAGGGAGGGAGCAGGGAGATGTTTGTGATACTAGTTCTAAGCCATATGGCCAAGAGAAAATGCTTCTCTCTAAGGTATGCTAAGACCTCCAGGCAATCATATAGCTATACTTCTTAATTAGTCCGTATGATTTACAAATGGATGTTAGCTATAAAGTACTGTTAAATGAATTGAATTTCCATTGTTCCACTTATGCAATCATCCTTCTGTATATATCAAGTAAATCAAATAATAAGGTATTTTTATTACAATTCAAATCTGTACTTAGGATTCTAGAAACAATGACTAACCATGCTTCCCTTTAAAAACTGTATATATACATATATATATATATATATATATATATATATATATATATATATATATATATATATATTTGTTTTCCATGAGGAGGTTGTATATGATTAGGTTAAATGTACCCTATTTAACACTATACATTTTCATTCTGATGGTCCCAAGCACAAATACTCTTAGGAGTTTTATTAATATATTTTTCAATATACTATTTTTTATAATTCTCCTACCACATAATTATATTACAGATCATGATATAGGAAAAGCTTCAGGGACTTAACATCTGAGACATAATCATCACTGATATGGATACACAGGTGGCCGCCTCCCAACACAATGTATTTGTACATGAATGCATTCATTTAATGTAAGTTTGTGAAGATAAAACTTTTATAGACTGCATTTGTTTGCTAGAGTAGCTATAGCAACCACTCAAGAAAACATTGCTTAAAGTGAGAGACTTTTGTTTTGTTTTCCTAGTGATGCCAGGTAATCCAAGCTAAGGTGTCAGCATGCTTGCTTCTATTTGAGACCTGTCTCCTAGGCTTTCTCTTACGTCTTCACAAGGTCTATCCTGTCTATGTCTAATCCCCTAAAATGCTCTTATTATATAGGCATCTGTTATTAAATTGAGCCCACTCATAGAACTTCATGTTGCCTTAATCAGTCTCCAAAGCCCTATTTGCCAAAGAGATCACATTCTGAGATAATGAGTATAGACATCAACCTCTGGATTTAAAGGGGTGGGGCCATTCAGCTCATAGCTCTGATTTAATGAGGTGGGACCATTCCGTTCAGCACGTGTGGCAGTTAAAACAAAAGCACACTGACTGTGTTGGAATACTATTAACATTGTGCGAGCAGACTTTGATGTCTATACGTCTAGATGAACCTCAAAGGTACTCGCTGTGCTGATTGCACAAGGTCATCTCAAAAGACATGCACTGTATATTTCTATTTAACTAACTCTCTTGAAATAACACAATTATAAAGTGATAAAAAGGATTAGTGGTTGTCACAGGCTACCTATTTGAGGAGAGCGATGTGACTATGAGGTACCAGGAAGAAGCCCCGTGGTGATGGTAACAGTGATCTATCCTGACTATGGTATATTACAGTGCACTATTGTTGTGGGACAAGACACCTGACCAAAAGCAGTTGATGGCTGTAAAGGATTTATTTTAGCTTACAGTCTTGATGGCAAGGGCATGAGTACAAGCTGAACATCACTTCTTTGCCACAACAGATGGAAAACAGCAGCAGGAGCGTGAACCAATCTGTGCAAGGGGCGCTGGTTATTACACCCCAAAGTCCTCCTCCAATGATGCATTTCCTCTAGTAAGATTCCAACTCCAGAAGTGCTATCAGCTAGGCACCAAGCATCCCAATAGATGAGTGCATGGGGGACATCTTCTCACACCAACACAATTATGTATATGATATAATGCATAGAAACACACACACACACCCTGTGTATTGATTGTATCATTGTCCACTTACAGTTTTCATTTGTACTCTATTTATTTGTGTACTTATCATTGGAACATTGGAGGAGATTGTTCAAAGGGTTTTGAAAAATTTGCAGGAATGTTTACTTCAAAATACAAATTTAAAAGCTTTTTTGACCTATGAAATATGTATTAAGAAACATTGCAATTCTACTAACAGCTCAAATAACTTAGATATCAATATCTATTCCAATATATTATACATACCTAAATTTACTTGCTGATAATATTCAGAAATACCTTGAATAAATAAAGCAAAGTCTAATAGTGCTATGCAATTTTATTCTTTGTATTTATTAAGCAAAGATCCCCTTCACTTAGAAAACAATTTCACATCACTGAATTTATGTATGGCTATCCAATATAGAACTCCTTTGTTCTCCTTTTTCTTCCCCTTTCTCCTTTAGGAGCTACAGAATATTGCCTAGTCAGTTATAAGTGAAAGCCCATTCAGGTCTTCTCTTCCTTTGCACTGGCAGATTATTTCCAAGGTTTTATTGCATCCAACTAATCAAAAAAAATGCAACCAACTTCTACTATTGTTTACTATGCAATAAAAATAAATAAATTGGTGGAGAATAAAAGTATCACTTTAAATAGTGCATACATTTAAATAGTTTTACATAATTTCCTATATAGCTATGGTAGCCTTTTATTCTCAGATTACTAAAGAGTTTAGCCTACTCTACTTTTTATAATGACAAAATACACAATATTTTGAACTTTTAAAATGAGATAGTTCATAAAAACATAATAATAAGGAAAATATATTAAACATTGAATAACATAAAATCTCTACATACTGAGATTAAACATTTTGGGAAGGATAAAATCACCAAAAAATATCTTTGTTGAAGGCTGCAAGTGAATGTTATTATTATTATTGGAATGTTATTATTTCATTGGATTTTCTTTAATATACAAATAGTAACTAAGGATAATATTCTGTTTAAAATTTAGTTGAATGAAATGCAAAAATATTAATTACCACATACATGCTTAGTAAAATGTACTATTCTTACATATGAGAAAATCTATCTTTGTAATAATTTTAAGCTATACCAAGGAGGCCCTCTCTTGTTGGTACTGAAATTCTCCAGTTCTCAAGTTTTCAATAATAAATGCAAATAAGTTAACAGTAGCAATTACAATTACCTAATTTGTGGGTCAACCATTTATTCTTAATGTCAGAGAGGTTATCACATAATGTTGAATTTAAAAGACATGTCCAGGACCAAATTGCATCTCTCAACATTGTGTACTACTCTTTAATGCTGCATCTTATTACTCCACTTGCAATAATCCTTGGAGATTCTTTTAAGTCATTGATAGTTATGTCCCCTAGTTATCTGATAACACATTACAATTTCATTCCAAGGAGATGCAGGAAAACTATGCCTTATGTGCTTTAGGTTATATTTCATTAATTTAATTATTTCATTAATTCATAAGTGTTAGTAATAAATTTTTAATTTACTTAGCATAGCTTGTACTTTATTTCTTGTATACAATACTGAATGGGCCATCGTGAACATTCAGTAACAAATAATTTCACCAAAATGTAATTATTACTGTTTAAGTCCTAAAGAGGGAAAACCAAGGTTACTTTGAAAGCTGTAGGATAGGACGGATCTTTTTAAATATGACTGTTAAATTTAAGATCTATTCTGAGGAATGAATAGAGCAGGTTAGGCAAAATGAGCCTGAGACAAAGAAGAGTATTCTGGAAAAAAAAAAAAAGGACCAGAAAAGGATCAGAAATTCGGGGAAAAGGGCTTGGGATGCATTTAATGTTATGTCAGAAAAGCACCATTCAGGAAACAAACCAAAGCTTTAACCTAAATTTGGAAAACTGCACTGGCTGTAAAACAGTTTGAAAAAGTTAAGAAATCAGCCACTCAATAGATCTTGCTAAATCCGTATTAGGGGAAAGAAAGTATAATAATAGAACCGCTTATGAGGACATAGTTGTATGAGTTGAAAACAAAATGTGAAAAGGCCAAAAAAGGGAGGAGAGGAACTCTACGGTTAAAGGCACTTGTTCACAAGCCTGGCTGCCCGCGTTGGGTTTTCCTGAGCCCATGGACAGCAAGATGGAAATGAAAGCAGGAACACAGAGCACGTGCAAGTTCATACACAGCAACATCAAGACAGACCCTGGACTCTGGCTGGGAAGAAGGTGGAAGGAGAGGAGAAACACTGGAGGCTGCCCTCTAACCTCTACACCCTCTCATGCACACACACACACACACACACACACACACACACACACGAGAGAGAGAGAGAGAGAGAGAGAGAGAGAGAGACAGACAGACAGACAGACAGACAGACAGAGAGATAGACAGACAGGCAGAGAGAGAGATCGAGAGAAAGAAAAAAAGAAATAATAACAATAAAAAAACTCTTTTTAAAGGCAAATTTTACAGGTGCTTGAATTATAAAACTAGAGGGGAAAATCCTGGCTTCTATTGTCTCTCACATGTGAATAACTATTTTCTCATGCTTATGAAATATTAAAAAGCCACCTAAGTGTTTGTTGTTATAATTAAACTTCATTTCTTTTCTTCTCAGAAAAGGTCATTCTAAATCCCTTAGAAGTACTGAACTATAGATATCGCAACTGTTCTTTGATTATTCTGATTCAAGTTGACTAAATGTATACTTTGGATGATCACATTAATAATTAGAAATCTTTGCAATAAATCTTAATTAACTGACTTCCCCAGTTCTTGAGACCTATATTTTCAGCCTTATTTTCCATAGCTTATTTAAATGGCTTTGAAAGGTGTTCCCTTTAGGGAGCAAAAGAAAAAAGCAATGCCACAAAAAGGTTAGATTTTAATTTTCAGTGCATGGTACAAAAACTAAGATGTATAATTCAGTAAAAATTAATTATTCAGGTACTAAATAGAGAAGGAAATGTTAATCATCAATAGTCAAGGTGAAACAAATTGAGTTTATAGAAATCTTGACATGTGCAGAAATCTTTTAAGGACTATGTTCAAAGAGCAAGAAATGCTAATAAACAAAGAAATCATGTTGCAATTTGTTGAAGGCACTTCAGACCAATTATTATCAAAAGCAAACTGTTCGATTTTTGCCTTCTTAAAATATATATTCAGTACTCCTATCTCTGCCCTTGAGGGACAATTCAGTAGAGTCTGCATTAGGCTCAACTTTTGATTACAGTTTTCATATAGTTACTCTGGCAGCACTAGTTAATTGAATTGACATTGAAACTAGATTTATAAGTCTATGAAAATCTCCATCTTTGGGGCCTGGAGAGATGGCTCAGCAGTTAAGACACTTGTCTGCAAAGCCCAAACCTGGGTAACCATGTAAATCCAGCTGCACAAGGTGGAGCATGTGTCTGGAGCTGATTTGCAGTGGTCAGAGACCCTGGTGCACATATTCTATCCCTCTACCTACCCCTATCTCTCTCTGTCTCTCAAATAAAAAGATAATTTAAAAAACTCCATCATTTTATAAACAGGATCTCCTTCTGATTTACAGTGCATTGCATTTTGGAAACACAACTATTTCAAATACTAAGCTTTAGCATGTTGCTGGAGAAAGGAAATAGGACTAAACACTCATTCCTGTTTTATCTGCACTTTGATGTACTTTACTTCTTTCTCTCCTAGTCCTCATTGTTGTCTAAAACCCCTTGTTGCAGTCAGCATTCTAGTTGCTGCACAGAAAGAACCCAACCAAAAGCGGCTTGTGGAGGAATGGGTTTATTTAGCTTACAGATTACAGGGGAAACTCCATCCTCATAGGGGAAATGATGGCATGAGCAGAGGGGTGGACATCACCTCCACCACAGCACTGCAAACAATGGCAGGAAGGTGTGCCAAACACTGGCAAGGGAAAGCTGGCTTATAACCACATAAACCTGCCCCCAACAACACAGCTCCAGTGAGGTTCTAATTCCTGAAATGCCATCAGCTGAGGATAGATCACTGAGAACACGTTCATTTGTTTGTGGGGGACACCTGGATCAAACCCTGACAGCCCTACAAGTCTTCCAAAGCAAATGAAATTGAGAGTTTTAAATCCTCTCTAAAAAGACAGAAGTATAAATTGTGTGGTAGTTTGAATGTTAATATCCCCAGGACCCTCAGGTGGTTGGAATTAAGCTTCCTACCTACCCAGGTGGCTGGTGGAACATTTTCAAGGTGGAGCCTTGCAGGAAGAGCCGTGCTTCTGAGGATAGACCTTAAGGTCTAGCCTTCTAGGTCATGCTTGTGGTTCTCTCTCTGCTGCTGAGAGATGTTGTGAGCAGGCTGCTTTACTCTGCCAGGATGAAGCTTTTCCTTGGAACTGTAAGTCTTCAGTAAATCCTTTTTTCCTATAAACTGCTTCCAACTGAGTGCTTTCTCCCAGCAATGAGAAAGTAACTATTACATGTTTTGATTTTTTTTGTTGTTGTTGCTATTGTTTATTTATTTGTTATGGGTTTTTTGTTTAAGTTTTTTTTGGTGTGGGGGGAACAGAGTCTCAATCTAGCCCAGGCTGATCTAGAACTCTATAGCCTAGGTTGACAGGCTAGGCTAGCCTAGGCTACAGAGCTACCATGCCTGATTTGTTTTGTTTTGTTTTGTGTTTAAAACAGGAAATACCTATGATTTTACCTAAAGAAATTCCTTAAGAAAATTCTAAAGCTTATATCAAACTGCAATTTCCCTGTCTCCTCAGGAAAAATACTTCCCTCCTGAAAAGGGCACAGAATGTTTTATTTACAAAAGATAATTGAAGTGTCAGTCCAGTTAGTCATTACTAAATAATTTTATGGCTCTGTCAAAATAATAAATTATGTTTAAGTATGGATAATTGTAAGTTTATTTTTTCTTTTGCAAAACATCAATTTCCAAGTCCTGAGTCTTTTGGTATCCTGTATTTTTTTGGATGATTGATACAGGAAAGAACCTTAGACCTTAGAAATTAATTTCCTAAGAGATAGTGATTCAGCAAATTTACAAATGCAGCAACTCTTCCCAAACTCTTATGCACAAATCTATAAATGTTATAATGTCACTGGTCCATACATTTACATTTTAAAACACCATGTCTTCTCAATTATAATATATAAACTACTTAGAGAAAAGGATTATCTGTTATTTGACTTTTAAAAAAACCTCTCACCCTCTACACTATCCATAGCAATAAATCCATTTGGCTTATATTAATGAAATTGGAAGTGTTGTGAGTAAATCTTTATTCACCTATTAATTCATCCAAAATATTTTTAAATATTTATTTCATTTGAAGCAGTTTCATATCCTGGGACCATAGCAATCCAATGGGAAATGAAGTTAACAATGTCTTTGCTTTCAGGGACATTTTATTTTAGTGTCAAGTACTGATTGAATAACCCAGGAAGGAGAAAAGAGAGTAAGAGAGTGAGCAGGGAGGAGGGTTATATAAAAAAAAAATCAAAATTCTTCTTTCTTAAATACACAGCACTTGAGTAGATCATGGTTGAAAACCAAACCTTGTGAATCTGTAAAGCTATTGAAAACTTAAATTTAATCAAGAGTATGTCTGGAAATTAACCATGTTCTGTCCCCTGTGCATTTTTTGCTATAGTCTAAATATCATCCACTCTAAACCTTCCAGTCTTATACCTACAAAATTTTCAACAAAATGTTTTAATCAACATCAAACCATCTTTTAATGGTAGTGTGCTTTCCCCCATCTGATTCAGTATTCATTTCAAAGAACTAAGTGCCTGAAATATCAATAAGTGTACCAGTCCTTAAGTATGTATAAAGTAATAAATGATTAAATAGTGATATGATAGGCTGTGAATGTTGACATTTTGCTTGTCTATTTTTTTTATGAAAGAAAGACTTGTTGTTTGACCACACATTTATTTTGTGAAGCAGTGAGCAAAGCTTTTAGTAATGAATGATTACAAGCAAACAAAAGTTGAAAAGTAGTTCCATATTTGCCTAGTGCTGTTCTAATCATTTTTAAATTCTAATAGATGTGGTTATAGATTTCAGTTACTGATGTCAGGGCTGAGCTATGTCTACATAGTTAAAATACAATAAAAATATGCCTTGAGATGGAAAGAAAGCTTTTCCCCCCTTAGAATAATTATAATAAGGATTCTGAAATAATTTATAAGCATTCTTTCTCCTTCATTCTTTTAAGTGTGACTCAGCCTGTGTATTTCTTAAGTCATCATTCAGTACAGCAAATTAACTCTCCAGAATGCTAAATGAGTTTATAGTATGTGAATGATTTTTTTTCATTACCTATCATTTTGCCTTTAGCAAAAATCTTCTCTCACTTCTGATTAATTACTAAATCTCTCAAGTATATATTGCATTTTACCTAATGATGTTTATGTGTCTGGATGTTCATTTAAATGTCTCATTTCTAGGTTTCTTTATATCAACAGTGGATGATGGATTACTCTTTTGATGTTTATTTAGTTGTTATAGTCTAAATCATAGTTTCATATTTTTAAGTTTATTATTACTTTTCATAATCACAAATATGCTATTCATTTGTAGATAAGAATTGTATATCCGAAGTCCTAGAAGTTAGGAATGGGTTCCTCATTATGTTTACATAAGAAAAAATGTTAAATATGCTGAGCAGTTTTAATTATTTAAAATGTTCAATTGCTACTTTGTTTTCATTTAAAATATGTCAGATGCTTGTTGTGTTAGTTACCTGTTTAGTTTCTGTGACAACAGTAGCTGACAGAACAATGTTGTTTCTGTATCCATTACTTTCCCATTGCTGGGACAAAATACCAGATGAGAAGCAACTTTTAGAAGGAATTAGCTTGTTTTTCGCATATAGTTTCGAGGGTAAATTCATCATGGATAATTGAGCATGTAGGAAGAAAAGGCTAATTTATATCATTACATCAGCAGGGAGGAAGTAGATCTAGACACATGCCAAATGTTCAGATAATTCTCTCCTTTTAAAAGTATTTTATTTATTTATTAGGCAAGAGAGACAAGATAGTGAAAGAGAATAAGGTCCCACACGAACTCCAGGTGCAAGCAATGTGGCTTTACTGGGTACTTTGGAATCAAACCCAGGTTATTAGGCTTTGCAGGCAAGCGTCCTAACCACTGTGCAAATTCTTCAGCCCCTATTTCTCTCATTTTTATACAGCTCAGAACCCAGCCCATGAGATGTTGCTCTCCACCATTAGGGTAAATACTAATCTAGGAAATCCCTGTCAGACCTGCCAAGATAATTGTTCACATGGTGATTCCAAATCCTGTCAAATTGGCAACCAGAGGTTACCCACCACCATGTAAAGTAGGAAAACTAACTTTTGCCTAAGTTTACAAATGGTTCAGTCCATAGTCACTAGTCCTTTGCGGTTCTTCAGAACACCATGGCTGTAGGAGTATGTAGTGAAGTGCAGATGTAGTGAAAAGCAGAAGTAGAGAGTACTACAAGATGACCAGGAATAATAGACTCCCAAAGACCCTCTCTTGGAGTACTTGCCCTCTAGCAATGCCCTGCCTGCCAGTTTCTAGATTTCCCCAAAATGGTGCCACTAGCTTAGAAAAACCATTCAATATGTGATCTTCTTGGGGTAACATTTCATGTCTAAATCATCTCAATTATATAAGAAGAGAAAAAACTCCATGTGAAATGCCACTTAGTTCTATGTTTAAATTGAAATTAAAAGTTACTTCTTAGAATTGGTTCCATAATCTGAGTTTGATTAACCTAGTGTCTTCTAGCTCTTATTAGCTTTACACTTATATTGAATTTTAAGAGTTTATTTACTAGTTACCAGATAGATGCACATATATCCTTTCAAATAAATATTTCGATCCTGTATTGAAGATTCTTAGCAACTATTTTCAATCCTTTTATGACACTTACCAAGCTCTTAGTTGTATCTTAAAATATCTTAGTTTAAATCTTTCTGCTGCCAGTGGAAATGTTCAACTATTTAAAGGTAAATAGAAAAAGTAAACTGCACTATAGGACATGGAAGGTCATTGTCTATGTATCATAACTCTTGTTGCCATGTGGACAATCAGAACATTACAATTCCAATGTGATGTTTTATCAACCATAACAAAACTTCATCATCCAGTGTTTTTTTTTTTTCCTTAAATATATATTTATTGTCCATAATGAGTTACATTATTCAGTGGGCAAACAATGAGTTGTTATCCCCAATTCCCCAATGCCCCCCTCCCCATCCCCAATCAGCTGGATAACCTCCTCCATGGGTCATCTGAATCAGTCCTTGTGGCAGGGGACCCTGGATAGCCTAGTACTCAACCCGGTCCTCCTGGCCCAAGTGTGTTGATACTGAAGGGTGCCATGCTTCTGGATAGTCTCCCCCACCACGGCTCTCACAATCTTTCCGCCCCCTCTTCCGCATAGGTCCCTGAGTCATGATGGATGAGTATTAAGGCTGCTTTAAGGTTGTGAGTTTTGGGGTCTTTGTGTCGAAGATAGTTGGTTTCTGTCTCACTGGCTTAGCCTGTGTAGATTGAATGTCTGTGGCTGTGGGTCATTCTCTGCGGGATTCCATATGGATCCGCGTTATGATTGTGGTGGCTCCTCTCTTGCTAGAATCTCAGGTATTGGCCTATTGTCGGTTGGTAGGGTTAGATGGGCCCCAGATCTCTTGCTGCATCCTGAAAAATACAAGCACAATCTCCATCGGAGAGTGTGATCTGTGTAGGTTAACAAATATACACACTTCTGGATTACCTAGATTCTATTTTTAGTAGCCTCCCCATCAATCGCTCCCACAGTGCATCTTGTCTCAGGAGCACAAGAATATGGATCCGTTAATTATCGCCCTGAATCCCAAGTTCCAGACAAGGGGTCCCCCTCACTAAGTGGAAAATTGGCCGAATTTGAAAGCTGTTGATTGTCTCCCCCAGGCCCAGGCTCCTCCTTCGTTGCACAAGTGCTCCTTTCTTGGTTTGCTGTTCTCTCCCAGTAGGGGGTGTGGTCAGCCTACTCATGACCACAGATTGTTTTTCGTGTCAGTGGTCTCTGTTTACTCCAGCTGTTGTTGATCATTTTCCCCTGGCAGCCTGTGCAGTGCCTTCTAGCACTACATTAACATTCTGTATTTCTGATAGACGAGACTAATGGTATCTATGGATGGATGGGCTTTAATCTTAACAGGACCACAAGCAGAGAGACTATATATTAGATTTAGGATTTTTCAGGAGGCAGATCTTTGATGTGTTTACAAGATAATCTGAAAATCTTTCAGTTTTTCTCTCAATGAGTGCCTCCAAAAGAAAAGGTTTCTCTCCTATAGAATCAAGAAGCTTTTGCAAACTGTAGATGCTTGTACTTTGGTCATTGTAATGACAGTAATGGCACCATCGAGGAGCATTGAAGGAAGGGAGATATCACTACCCTAAATATTGTGTCATAACTGAGGATGAACAAATACTAAATTTACATTCTGTTTTATAGCTTAATCCCTTAATATTGTGACTTATGTATCAACATAAAAATATTAGTCTGGTGAAAAATCATTTCAGGAGAAATCAAAAGAAGAATCACACATTAAAATATTTCAGAGACCTATGACTAAGCTGAACCTAATAGAAATAAGTTTAAAAATTATAACATACTTGAAGAGTTCGAATAATTTGCACTTTAAATGCAATTATAAATTAAAGAATTATTTTATATTAAATTTAAGAAAATCTTAGAGATTTATAGTAAAACCTTAAATTAATGATTTTATAAAATTACAGTGTCTGTTATTTTTTAAAGCCATGCTACAAAACTTCTATATATTAAAAATAAATAGTACATGTACCTAATTTAATAACCACTATTTATTAGTTACAAATGTTATTTTCAAAATAAGTTGATACAACATATTGTTTGGGACATCCATTTATCTCAGTGTAAGGGGTACATAAGTGTGGGTGCCAAAAGTAACTGAACTGCACTAGGTTTCTCAGAGTCTTTTTGTTACAATGCAGAATTAGTCTATTCTCTCTTCACTCATTAATGTGCTAACTTTCAATGTCTCTTCTAGAAAGATGACATCCTTCATTTACCATAATCTAGAACAAGATATTATCCTCCAAACTTTTCACAATGAATTATCTATTTTTTTTCTCTCATGGATCTTAATTTTAGTTTCCTCAGTAACAATTTTTAATGTTTTTGCTTACTTGTGTGCATATTTAATGTTTTTTTTTACTTTTGCACCTATAGTGGTGTGTGTATGTGTGTGTGTGTGTGTGTGTGTGTGAGAGAGAGAGAGAGAGAGAGAGAGAGAGAGAGAGAGAGAGAGAGAGAGGTTGTGCCCTTGAGCACCAGCTTGAGCACCCCAGATGCTCACCTGCAGCGGTCAGAACAGATTTTCCTCAGCTTGTGTTTGCCTCCCTGTGAGGTGGTTCACTGTCCTGGTGGAGGAAATAAATTCATATACCCAACTTCATTTAATCTGCAAGTCAATTATGTCTGTCAGCCTGTCAGAAGCATCCTAAGCAGATTCAGGGGAAAATGTATTTCAGTTGATGAAAATATGGCCAAGAGGGGCTTGATAGTTGGAAAAACAATGATTTTAGAGGGAAAAAGATGCTAAGATCATTGTTGCTTACTTCTTAGGCAACTAAAACAAGTCAATATGTTTGAAATAATCAACAACTCCAATTGGAAATGGGTTAAAAATAGCATAGATGTGGCAAGTGGATGATTCTGTTGTATTATAAGATCTCTGCATGAAATTCCTTTTTTATTTTTTAAATTTTGATTTGTGTCCATATATGTGGTGGCCAGGGGGCTGTGGGTGGGTGTTCTTGAGGTCTCTTTTCACTTACGAGTCTAACACCACAATTTCACCACTCCTTGTGGGCAGCTTTATGTGGGTGGCTGGGGAGCTAAACTCAGGATGGCACCCCTTGCAGGTAAGTGCTTCTAAACTCTGAGCCACTTCCCTTGTGCCTAAATATCCTTTGCATTATGTTCCAATTCCACTTTTTGAGAACTCACAGCTCTCCTCATGACTACATTTCTTCATCGAAATTTTGTTTGTTTGCTTTTTGTCCTAAGACAGTATTGCGGTGAGTTTTACACTTTAGTGAAAGTGAATTATTCTTGACTTTTAAAAATGTCATCTCTTTCTAGGATAATGAAGGTGTTACATGAATTCAAACTATAGTGTTGGTCTATGTGAATGGTGATTTTTAACATGGATTCTAATCCCAGGGTGTCTTATTAAAGCATGAAGGGTATATTTAATCAATATCAACAAATGAATATTTACCTCAAATTTCAATATTTCCCCCTAGGAAGGCACAACAATAGTTTCTAAGCAAAGATAGCTTAGAAACACAGTGATAACTTGAAATAAGTTCTTTTAAAAATTTTGATTTATATGCAAGCAGAGAGAGGCAAAGACAGAATTAAACAGAGAAAGAATAGGTGTGCCAAGGCCCTCTGCCATTGCAAACCATCTCCAGATGCATTCACCACTTTGTACATTTGTTATTAATGTGGGTACTGGGAGATTGAACCCAAGCTGGCTTTGTAAGCTAGTGTTTTTAATCACTGAACCATTGAGAAAAGTTCTTAACACAAAAAAGAAATATAGTAAAAACAAAAATCTATATTTCAAAATAATGGCAAAAGTGGACATCAATAAATAAAATCACCAAGAGAAAAATCATTATTGGAAATATTGCAAGTTAAATTTCTTATATGAGAATATACCCTAGAGCAGATTCTGAATGATTTCACAGAAAAATTGTAACAATACATTCTTAAGAAAAGGTAAGTGTATAGTGAACCCTAAATTACAAAGCTAGAAAAAATGAAAAGTTTAGTAGAAAATTCAAACACTGAAAGTCTTCCAAATGAGATGAAAACATGGAAGTATGGGGTCAATACTTGTAAAAATAGACAATGGAAAAATGTCAAAGTTCCAAAGCTATACAATTTTATGAGAGAGATCTTTGTATAATTTTAATTAAATATAAAAATTTGTGGGGTTGTGGAGATGTTTTGGCATTAAAGGTTTGCAAAGCATGCTGGTCCAGGTTCATAATCCTAGCACCTACAAAGAGCCTTACACACAGTGACCAACACATTTGTTTCCTTTTCATTCATTCATTTGCAGTGTCAAGAGACTTAGAGTGTCTTCTACACACACACACCCACACCCACACACACACACACACACACACACACACACACACACACAAATATGAATAAATAAAAGGAATAGTTAAAATACATTTTTTTCTAAATCTCAAAGAAAGGCTACTTGAAATAATAAAAGGCAATATTCATCTTATTTCTGTCTCCGTCATTTTAATGTTTTCTCTACTTGGGGTGAGGTGACTCAAAATTCCCATTCCACTAAGGAGAGTTAAAAATTATATTATACACCATTATGTCTGTGGAACTGCAGAATTATTTTTTTAATCTATTTTCAGGGCTTTTTCTCCCCTCCACACACCTTTCTCATGGCGGGAGTTCTATGTACTTTCTCTTCTTTCCTTCTCTTAGTGTAACAAAGTCTCTCTAAACCTTAAAAAAACTTATTATCATATAATATTGTTTATCAAAGATGATGCCAGTCTAACATGCATTATTTTAAATTGGGAATTTTATAAATATCACAAATGATCACCAATAAATACATAAAAGGAACTATGTGAGGTGGAAAGTCAATTTCAATGAATAAGAATAATGTGGACAATATAATGATGGGTTTAGGATGTCAAAAAATTCTGCATATGCTGTCACCTCAAATCTGTGACAACTGATAGACATACATAATAAGAAAATGATCAGCACAATTGAAAAATGGTGGTAAGCTTTCCTGTGCAGTAGGATCTTTTCTTATTTTTCTGCAATAATTTGCAGTATAATTTCAATCTGACCATGCTTATCATTATATGATTAAAAATGTGTGATATATATGTTCATTGATTCATTTATTTTTCTTGTGACAGGGTTTCACTATGTAGCTCCGGCTGGCCTGGAACTCACTATGTAGACCAGGCTGGCCTCGAACTTGAAACAGATTTCCTGCCTCTGCCTCCTGCATGTTAGGATAACAGCAATGCACTACCGTACCTGGCTCTTTTAGAGCACTTTATATTTATTCTATCACTGTACCTACTATACCCTGTATGCACTTCAATTACATGTAAATTTTTTATACTAGATTGTCAATAAATGCTTACCTCATAAGCATCTGACAAATAAAATCTATGCATTAAGTATTTGCTAAATAAATTAATGAATGTGGGCTGGGGGAATGCTAACCAGGTAAGAACACTTGCAGTGCAAGCAGGAGAGCCTGGCAAGAACTGTGATTGATTGACTTAGATCCCAGCACCTACATAAACAGCTAGGTGTAACCCCCATTCTGTTTGAAGTGGAGATCAGAGAATCAATGGGACTCACTGCTGAGCCAATCCCACTGAAACAACAGCTCCCAGGCAAGCAAGAAACTCAGTTTCCAGGAAATACCTGAAAACTGATAGAGGAAGAATCCTGACATTTGCCCTCTCCTCTACATGCACTCCTGAGGGGCACATGAATTTACACACACACATTCATCACATACATCACATAATGCATACACACATCATAACATGCAACGAACACACAAAAAGAATCAGTGAAGCCAGTTATTGTAGGGGGTGTGTATATATTCATTCATATACACACAACTTACATGTGGAATTTCTACCATACCCAAAGTCAAACCTGTAAGAAGTTCAATACCCTTGTACTTTGCTTCTTGGCCATAAAGTGCTCACTAAGGACTTGGACAATAAGCATGCTATTAATAGATCTGTCTTGGAACTCCTTGTCTTCTGTTTGTGCTGACCTAAGCAGGAATTTCCAGGAGAGATGATTGTCTACTTGGTTTTATGGATCTCCAGGGCTCCAAATTTCATATCCTGTGTACATAGTTTTGTCTGCTATTTACCATCTGCATACTCATGGTTTTATAACTCATACTGCCATCGTTTTTAAAGTTGAAATTCCCAGTAGTTTAGTTATAGATACATAGAGTTAGGAAACAGCTGGTGAGAAACTGATTGACTGAGTTCTAATCCCTGAACTGCTACTATCAGGCTTTGTAAATTCAGTGAAGTTATTTAATCTTTCAGACCTCAGAATTTTCACCAATAAAATCAATAGTCTTCATTAGATAGCATGAGGAGAAGTCCTGTGCTTATTAACTGTATAGGCAGTCTCTAAATATTTTATATTATATACTAATACAACAACTTGATCTAATAAAAATAAGAAAATCACAGTTTATAAATAGAAAAAAGTCTTCCTACACCTCTACTTTTTTTAGCCTTCCATTCAAGTCCTATTTTCGACCATATAATAATATGGTCTTAACAATTTCTCATAGTGTATTCAAGTTGCCCATTACTTTTTAAAAGTAGAGATGCCTCTCAGTAATATTTTCTCCATGTTCAAGTCCACAATGTTTAAGCTGAAGTGAAAAAAGTAAAATAAAAATGCAGATGGTTTTGGAAATATAAAAAATGCATACATTAAAAACGAAGATAAAAAATATGTTATTTTTCCTTTTTTGGATGTAGCGATATCTCCTATTCATCATTTTTTCATTCCATTCTCAATGTAAAGCCCAAATAATATTCTTCATAGTGATTTGTGAGTTCCCCCTTATACATTCACTTGATTCCAGAGTGAAAAATAATGTTTTTTTTTTTTTTTACCAAGGTTGTAAGCCTTGTGAGAATTGGACTTTTTAATTTTAATTATTTATTTGATACTCTTTAATTTTACTAATGAAGAATTACCACAAATGAATAATTCATGAAACAATACATATTAATTTATTTACAAATAGGAAGAGAAAGAAGGACAGTAGGCTGGTGGGAGAGGAGGTGGGTGCACTAGGGCCTCCTGCCACTGCAAACAAACCACACATACATGCAACGTTTTCTGCATCTGGCTTGGATACTGGAGAATTGAACCTGGGCCAGTAGGCTTTGCAAGCAAGTGCCTTTAAACACTGAGCCATCTCTCTAGCCCTCATATTTTTCTTACCTGATTCACTCTATTCCTGGAGTTCTGAACAATGCTGTGGTTAGTAATTATTTGCTTGATGAATAATCAGCATTTACTGAGCCATAATATGTGACTATTATATTCCATCATAATAATTAACAAAGGAAGATAGTGTGGTGTATGTCAAAAGCTTCAGTCGACTGGGGAGGCAACTTTAGCATACAAAAGAAGGCTGTAAAAGAATTTTAAGAACCCACTTCTATGTTACGTGCTAAATTATAAGATACGGATTTCTGAATGTTTTGGTTTAGATGAAAAAATGCTTAATTCAGCTGGTATATACCTGAAGGGGGACAAACTAAACCCCTAATGCAAGAAGAACAGATGGAATCCTAGGACTACACAGAAAGAACAAATTTCTACAATTTGTCTCTAACAGGGTTGTAGAAAAGCTTTGTTCTTTGTGTTGTCTTCACTGACTTATAGGAATGCATGTGAATTATTGAGTCAGGGTTTAATAAGCAAGTTACAGAACACCTCACGCAACGAAGGATATTATTTTCCAGGGAATGTCATCGAGAGGTCTTAGCAGCAATGCTATATTCTGCTTCCTCTAATATGAGCAATACCGAATAAAGGGTTCTGAATATCAAGGATGAGATTTGCCAGAGGGAGAAGCCTTTCCTCTGGGGTGTTGTTCTTTTAAGGAAAGTTTAGCAAAAAAAAGAGTTTCCATCAGGGAATAAATTTACATGGCACAGTGACAAGATGCAGCGATTTGAGAGGGATTTATAAGCAGTCAGAAGAGTGGAATCCAGGCTGTGTTCCCCCGGCAGCATCTCTGAGCACTAAGCACTTTTTGGTCAAGCCCCCATGATTTAACTGCAGGGAGCCCAGTTATAAAACTGTTTTGCATTGACTCGAGCTGTTGAATTCTTAACTGTAGCTTATTTTCACTTTGATTTCGAAATCCATAAATGCCAGTCACAGCATTTAGGAACTAAAATCATTGGCTCAGGGATTTCAATGAAGAGTGATAAATCAAGCCTGCCGGTGGCTACCGCCTCAGCCACATGCAAACCCCACAACCGCTTTCTAATAGCCTTGCATGCCTAATTTCAAATTAAGTGTGACAAATGAAGCAGGAAGTTAATTACTATCCCGAAACAAATAGTCTGATGTTGATTGGAAGTGGTATCATAAAGCTGTGTTTTACCTTTACAGAATACCCAGAGGAACGATCAGAAAAATAGAGATGTACCAATAACAATTAGTTCAGGTTAAAAAAAAATGGATGTGAGAGAGGATTTGTGATGTCTCTGTATGTCAGGAATGTGAAATGTGGACATGCTTTAAGGATTGCCTTTCTAGTATAAAAGTCATCCATGTAAATTAGCAGAGGAACTGGAATATTTGTGCCCATCTAGGGCATATAAAAGTGGGAGGATCAGATACACATCACCACTACTGACCAGATATTCAAAAGCTTGTCTTGTCAGCTCTTCTCATGGCAAATGAGCCTGAACAAATAATCGTCCTTTAAGTAAGCGTGACCTTGAAAACCTAGTGATGTTATAAATAACTCTTCACCAGCCCTCCTTTACTACCTGCACCTATGCTCAGTGTTCATATTGCCCGGAGATATTTCTTGGATGATGGCTTCTTCTTTAAGTGATTTCCTATTTGACTCAGTAATGTTGAATGGTATTTGAGAAAATATTTCCTTTTAAAGTTCAAATGAATCTTAGGAAAGATATGGTTCAGCCTCCATCTGATGGAATAAATGTGTGGAGCACTTGTCTAGGACTATCTTGCTACTTGCCTAGCTATTGAAAACCAGAAATATACCTTTGTCAAAAAATGAAGAATAGGCTGGAGAGATGGCTCAGTGGTCAAGGCGCTTGCCTGGAAAACCTAAGGACCCAAGTTAGATTCACTAATACCCGTGTAAAGCCAGATGCACAAAGTGGTACATTCATCTGGAGTTCATTTGCAGTGGCTAGAGGCCCTGGTGCACCCATTCGCTGTCTGTCTCTGGTTGCAAAGAAATAAATAAAAATATATATAAAAAGATCAATAGTGTGAATAGGGATTTAATTCCCCAGTACCTTTCAAAAATGGAGATTAAATTTCAAGGTGAGGGCAGCTTTTAATGACTCACCCCTATACATTTATTGACTGCAGAGTGACTTGTGGTCTATCCCTGGAGAACTTGGACTTGGCCAGCCTCTCACCACATTTTGTCACTTAAATTGGAGAGAAAATTGAAACTCAAAATTATCCTTCTGTTCTTAGAAAGGAATAAATATTCCCATTTCAGTATATTTGATTTTGATCCATGTAAACCATGTACACAGAGTTTTTTCAATTCAATAAGAACTGAACTTGATATAACCAACCCTCCCTCCCAACCTCTCTATCCAGTAATGCAGGGTTTTAGGGGGTGTATTTTTTTTCTCTTTTTTGTTGCTTGGTTTTGGGTGTTTTTTGTTTTGTTTTGTGCTGTGTGTGTGTGTGTGTGTGTGTGTGTGTGTGTGTGTGTGTGTGCTCTTGCAGCATGAGCATTCTAGAAACATTCCTGCTGGCTGATTCTCTTGGTCACCTCCTACAAGTCTTTGTTCAACTGGTTCTTTCCCAGAAAAACAACCATGTCGACATTATTTTAAAAGATATTTTTTCACATTTACCACTCCTAGCTCTATACCCTTTCTTTTTTCCCTATAATCATTTCCTAGCTCTACTCAAGTGCTTAATTTCACTCTTATACATAATTTAATTTAATGTGAGCCTCAAGTGTGCAAATACGGCTGTCATGTTTACCTGCTTTATTCCTAGTGCTTATAAGAATGCCTTGTTCCTGAGAGGCACCCAATGCATGTTACCTATATTGCAGAGGGGAAGAGTTTATTAAGTGCATCTTAAAATTCATCATTTTGTCGTAATTTATTGACCATTTTCTATTTTAATGATCTGGAATACCTATTATTTAAATAGATTAATATCTAAATATATTAATATATCTAAATATCCAAATATAATAATATCTAAATATAATAATTTATAATAATACAACAATAATTATAATAATATAAATATCTAAATATTTATATCTAAATATATTTAGATATGTATTATATTAATATATATATATTTCATTATACACATATTACATTTATATATATATATATATATATATATTTCAAATGTCTCTAGACAATGATTCAAGGTAATTATCCCAATGCTCTATGAAATCAACTTTTTGTTTTAAAATACAGTATCTTCTAGGCAGTATCAATATATGCTTATTCATAACCTACCTCTGTGAGACCTAAGCCCCTCAGAGAGACCAGCGATGATCCCTTCATGAAGATGGTGATAATCCACTCTTCCCCCCAGGCTCTGCCTCCTCCTGGCCCCATCACATTTCTGTACTATGTCACTGAGGCCTAAATAGAGCGCATGAATGTTTTGATAATAAACCTGATCACTTCGTACAGATGACAAAACCTGCACAATAAACATAAGAGATGTATTGGGCGGGAGTAGAGGAGGTTGAAACAAAAATTATTACAAATAAGTATCTAAATACCTTATTATAGCCACTATGTAAATAGTGACTAGCTTCTAGGAGATATATATATATATATATATATATATATATATATATATATATATATATATATATTTGTTGAATGCAAATGTAAGTAAAGAAATGTGCTCTTAAATTGAACTTAACTACTTTTTTTCAAAGCAAAATGCCCTCTAATTAAAAGGGATATCTATATACCATGGCAATTGATGTTTGCAAATCAATGCATTCCTAAAATATCTTGCTAAAAATACATAAAGTCATAAAGCATGTTGTTATAGTTAGGGTAGCAATAACCTTCTCATTGCTGGGACAAAACACCTATGCTAATTTTCTAAGTTATGCCTTCTTGTAATATAACTACAGCATACAGAATTAACAGAGCAAAACTGTACCAGCAGAGGCTGTGTGCCACTATTGCAAAAGTCTGTATTTCTTATACAGCTAATTGACTTTGTAGTCTGCAGGATTCCCTATTTATTCGCCAGGTTGGTGACCACTATCTTCCAGTAGCTCCCACAGGGCTTTTTGTTTCCAGCATTGTATTTCTGATGTCCTGTCACCTGGGCCTGTGGTGTCTTCAGCAATAGGGTCCTTTAGCTCTGGCAGGTAATCAGTGTTCTGGCCAAGGCCTCCATTGTTTTGTGAACATCATGGATCTCCCTGGCCAACAGTTCCCTGGGAGGAGGGGATAAGGGGAGAAAGGAGGAAGACCCAGCACTGGGCCTGAGAGTCCATGGTTTTAAGGTTAAGCATATTCCACCTTCTGTCTGAACTATCCCCTCTTCCTTTTATGGGTGGTATATCTTTTAGATAAACAGACACACACATATACATAGTAAAAATGATGCCAATTAAAGAAAATATTATAGTGCCTTAACAAAGTATTGTTAGCTAGTATGAAAACAATTTCATTTTTATTTTAAAAAAATTAGTGTTTCTCCAGTTTCTCCTAATTTATAGTCCTTTTAATAATAAATAAAAATGAATTAATAAAATTTAAATTTAAAGATAACACATAAAATGCTAATATTTGATTTAGTAGTGTAATACTTTCCACATGAGCATTATTTATAGAGATTTGCATTTAAATATAGATATCGCTATAGATTTAGATATTTGAGCATTTGTGACTGTTTTCCTACCACTGCCTAAGATAGCTTATTCCAGCTCAGTATATTTTGCTTTGAATGTGGCTGGAAAACATCACAAATCCAATTACAAGAGCTGTTGTCCCAAGCCTGTTTATGGATTATTATTACTTTAGAAAATGGTAATATTTTACTGTTTTGTGAAATCAAGATAAAAAAAATTGACCTTAACTATGTAATATTTGTCTTATCATCATCTTGATGAACTGCATACATTCATGGAAAACTAGTTGAATAGGTTCTCAAACTACAATACAAATGCAATAAAGAAGTGAGAACTAAGAAGTTCACTTATTTTTTTTAAAGATGGGCAGAGCTCTCCATGGAATGATTTGCATATAGATAACGCCATTTCTGCATAAGGTCAATTCATATTGCACTGTCCACTAGAAATGAATAGGATTAACGTTCTGGTGACATAAAATAGTCAAGAGATGGAGCTGTAGCCAATGTTTTGTAATCACAACAATTTGTTATTTTAATGTTGAAATATGAGCTTAATTTCTTTGTTAAGTAAAACATCCATCACTACGTTTTTGATGTATTGTTTATTTTTTCATATTGTTAACATGAGTCCCTTTACTTGTGAACATTCCATTGATTTGAGAACGTAATTAAATAACAAACTCTGTCACAATCGAATCTTAACAAATGTATTTGATTTTCCCTCTTATTTCTTTTATTATTTCTTTAATGGCCTCTATAGTTGTGAAAAATCTTTTAATTTTTTTTTTTATCAGAATAGATGTAGTGCTCCTGTGTGGTCAGAAATACTTTCTTGCACTCACATAAATAGAGTAATATAATCCAATTTTGGATGTTTGCTTAATGCCTGTCCAAATTCAGCCCCTGTTACAATAATGGTTTAAGATCAATAGGAAGGAAGGAAGGAAGGAAATGAAACAAAAATATTATTCACCACATCTTATCTGAGAGCACATTATATGCCATGTAAGAAATCTTCAAAAATGTTGATTGACTGACTGGATAAATGAGACAAAAAAAAATCTAAGTTTATAAAGACTCCTACCATTTTATGTTTTAAATTTTCAGCTTGTTTATCTTGCCTTGGTTATTTTGTGGTTTTATTTTCTTCTTTTGAGGAAACAAATGAGAGAAGATAAAAGTGTTTTACTATGGAAGTCAAGTCATGCACACACAGGAGCACAATATGATCAGGTTGAATTTGGGGATTCTATACCCAAGCAAATAGTGATGCTATATTCCTTTATTCTCTTTATTAGAATAAATACTTCCTACTTACCCTTGTTTTCGAGACAATTCAGGGATCCCATGGGATTATGCCTAAAGATGTGCAATTAATTCTCAAGTTAAAAGTGCAACTGCATGAAAGTTAAAAGCATATCTGTTCAAGGGTGCCTGCAGTCGAGAAGACCTTGTTCGCATAAGCAGAGCAAAGGTGATGTGGAAGGTGATGAAACCATTCAGTGACAATTGAAGCATTTAGGATCTGGCTATATCTCTGCCTCACCATACAAAGTACTAGCTCCCTTTTCTTCTTCTGGATTTCAAAGAGGCCAGCTTCCCCTCTATGACATACCAGTCTTCAAGGCAAAGAAAAGCATGTGCAGTGAAAATGTCAACACCAGCCGTGTCTGTCCCTTTTCAGTAGGAAGAAAAAGCTTTTATCAAACTGGGACCAGCAGGCTTGGATTTCGTTTGTCAGAATTTGACCCCATAGCTATCCTTAACTGCAAAGCAGGCTGGGAAAGAACTCTGGGTTTTGTCTGAATCAGCTAGCCTGTGGTGTCCGTCATGGTAATCTTTACCAATGTGTTCACTGAATTACTTTAAAGAGGACTTCAGAGAAAACTTTTCACTAAGAACATCTAAATGAGTTACAAATAATATTTAAAATATAATTTTATTTCTGTTTTTGAAGAAAGAGGCTGGGAAGCTAAATAAAAACAGAAGGTTATTTGGTTTATAGATATTATATTTATTATCAATTAACATTTCTAAGATATTGCAAATAAACACTTTTATATTAAAAGAATGAAGAATGGGTTTTCTAGGAACAGGATACTGAAGACAGTATATCTCCATATATTCATATATATTTATATATTCATAGTTTTGTGTTAGTAAATGCATTATATATATATATATATATATATATATATATGTGTGTGTGTGTGTGTGTGTATAATATTCAGAGCATACTTTAAACCCTAATCTGTTTAAAACTACATATCATGAAATACTATAGACAGAATGAAATAGAATGTTCTATCTCAGTGACATTACTCTCATTAAAGACATCACGCTATTCATTGGCAATGCAAATTTGAGTGAACTTAATTAAGAATATCAGGTATTATTGGGAGTGATGGTAGAAAAAGTAAAATTCACAACGACAACAAATTTTAATATAAAGATGCTTTGTTCATTTGTAGATGATAAGTCCTTGAATTTACTTTTCCTTTGCACTGGAAAATCATACTTGTTTTTACTGCACATTAGTCTGAGATTATTCCTGTCTTCCCTCTCAATGGTCATCTTAAAGTAAGCCTCATGGGCTTGTATTATTTATTTTTATTTTATATGTATGAATAATGAATAGTTGCTTATATGAATCCATAAAGTAACTTTATCAAGACCTAAAAATAAGTTTCATCGGACATAGATGTGCTGGATAGCCCTTTAAGCACAAAAATGATCAAAATATATCTGAAAAAACAAAAATTAAAGGACAGAACATTTGTAAAAAAAGATGGATGAGGTTTTTTAAATGTACATTTATAAAGATCAATAAATTAATATGAAATGCACTAAAGTCACAATATTGATAGATGAAAGTATACATAAGCATAGAAAATGTGTTACACATAATTGAAACAATTATTTTCATTAGTAAGGAAGTAAATACAAACATAAAAGGGCTTATATTTTACCTTTTGAATTAGGAGTGACTTAACAATTCAAAACATTCAATGCTATTAACGATATTACAAGATAAAACTCAGATGCTCTTAATGGTACTTTACATATTTAAATTGCTGAAAGAATTTTAGCAGTGTTTATTGATGTACTTAGAAATATTTTTGTGCCCTTTGACACAGTCATTTTACAGCAAATAAAAAATCACAAAAAACAGAGATAAATTTAAAACATTTAGCAAAAGGAAAAATAGTGTAATGAGTTATTAAACCTATGGAAATGAACTATATTTCTATTAAAAATTTTACAGGAATGGTGAACTTCTCATAACACAATGATGAAATTCTGTTTCAAAGTCTGTAACTGCAGTAATCAAGACCTCTGATGTAGAGGACATAGACCCAATGAGGGGAAAATGTAAAGGTCTTGGGCACAGCAGTAGTCCTTTGTGTTCTTTTATATTTTCTGGAAATGAGAGATTATACTTTTGCTAATTTTATTAGTCAGTTTCTCTAGAGGAAACAGAGTTGATAGAATGGAGTATAATAAAAGGGAATTTATTGGGGTAGCTTACGACCATCCAACAATAGCAGTCTGCAGGCCCACAGGTGAAGGAACCAGTAGCTGTTTAGTCCACTTGGCTGGAGGCCTCAACAGTCCCAATCCAGCCCAGAAGGCCTGATGGCACCCTGGGGTGCAGCAGCTGACAGTCCACGATGTGAGGCCGAGGAAACTGGGTTCTGATGTCCAGGAAGGGTAGGAGAGCAGGATGCCAGTCACGAACAAGCACCAGCAGCCGGGGGAGGAAGGAAGAGAGTTTCCTTCCCCTCAAGCTTCCTTATATCTAGTCCCCTTCTGTAAGGCCCAGGCACAGGGGGGAAGGGCTCACCCTGTAGAAGGGAATTCCTCCCTTCTCCAAAATCCCAAAAGGATTTTGTCAGTCCTTCCTGCAGGCAAACTCAGAGACCCGCCCAAGATTACTGTGGATTATTACATAAATCAAGTTGACAAATAAATTTAACCATCACACTAATGTAAAATAAATTGTAAGCCTTGGGTGTGTAAATACAAGTTGCTTATGACGTGGGGAAAAGTTGCTTTAGACCAACCTTGACAGCCACCCTGGGGCTGTGGAGACCCTGATGGCTGACCCTCTCCTCCATCAGTCCCAACCACATTGCACTTACATTAAATATTCCCAGGTGGGGTCAGTGCCCACCATCTGAATGTTCTTCCCTGATTCCCCCCTTCTCTCCTGTTGTTTTTCCTCTTGCTTCCTTTCTATTTCCTCCCCAACCCTATCCTTTTCCCCACTTGCCAGTTTTTTCCAGGAGCCCTTTGCTTCCTGTTCATTCCTCTCAGTGTCCCTCTTTTCTCCACTTCTGCACATTCCCAAATGCCAGTGTGCACTTGCATCACCTGGGACCTTCTCTGATTTGTCAGGGGAGTTTTCAGTAATCAGTACTGCTCAGATGGACAGCACCTCTGGTACCCAAATCTCCACATGGCGCTGTCCACCTTGGCCGCCCAATGGAATCACTTAAGACAGCAGGGCTGTGTCCCTACCCCAGAGCTTCTAGGGTATCCCAAGTGGGGAATGGCTCAAGTAGCTGGGTTGTTTTGTTTTAAGCTGAAAACCTGCAATATTACACAAAGATCTAGACCGATCATTCTCTTGAATCAAGGTCCAAGGTTGTTAAAGGTGAAAATAATCGATATTTTACTATTGTGCCCTTCACAAACCAGGTGACTGAAAGATACAGTGTATTAGAGAGAAGAGAAGGTAGTTATTAACACAATTAAGGTAATGTGAAAAGCTACACTGTTGGCATGATTGATATATTTAGCTAATAGCTTATTTTCTTGATAACATAATTTTGAATTTTTATATGTTGTAATGATCCCTCATTAATTATAATATTCTGCTATTAAACTTTATAGATTTTTTAAAAATACACTGCCAATCTCACACTGCTGTATAACATGTATAAAGAATATATTTACAAAACTTCATAATATTGAATTTGAAAATAATGATAGAACTCTAAAATTTCACTATTTAGATTGAGTTCATATTAGAGAGAGCAAAAATGCTTACAAAACAATTTTAAAATAATACTAATATAAAATTTAATTTAATTTAAAAATAATACTAATAATACTACAAAGTAGCTATGGCCCAGAGTATACTGGAAAAGAATCTCCTTTTGGGAATTATTTTCTTCATTTTTCCCCTGCAGATTAAGGAATCTTTTGATCCTCCAAGGATCTCTTTCTAATTTTAACTCATGTTAGCTGTCTTGCCAGAAATCAATGATCCACATTACCTTGGCTTGCTGTAGGATATATTATTACACTTGTTATATTCTAGGCCAGAAGATATGCTGCCTTTTATTGAGCAAATCAGATTTGCTTTTAAAACAACACAATTTCTGTGCAGTTTCCACATTCAAAGCTTTATAGCATAACTGAATTAAGCCATTTTACTATAGCCAAAACAGGTCAGAAATGAATCAGGAGTGATGTCTTTCTTTTGGTTTGCCTGACCAACTAAACTCACTAGCTGTATTGCACAGTTTAGAGCCCTTTCGTAATATTCTTAAGTAGCTATGAAAGATGTCTCGAGTACAAACTCACAGTGGTTTTCTTCTTTCTCACTTCTTCACTCAGACAAGATGACCATTACATAAACATAGAAGTAGACATTGGACAGAAAGGGCACATAGGACATTCTCTGAATTCCCAGAGTCTGGAGCAACCCACAGCTGCTGACTTAATTTGACCAAACATTACTGGTGTCTGAGTACATAGCCATTGAGGATTTAACAGTATAGTGTGTCTAGAGCGTGGCTTATGTGTGAATACAGGCACCCATCAACCCCAACCTGTGTAATGGCTTGATCATGAATAATCAATGAATAAATTGACCAATGTCATTCATGTCAAAATAAGAAATTTCTGAAATGAAAGGGGAAAAAACACTTAAAATTATAGCAGTGTAAAGGTATTAACCCAGATTGTCCCAAGCAAAGCACAGTAAATACCATGACAGACAAGCATAATGAATGACCTTCAGGAATGACACATTTCTGAGTCCACAATTTACCACAGGTTCTGTGTTCAATTTCTAAATTAATGTACTAAATAAGAAATTTGCTTCTATTTCTTGTATTCCATCTGTTTTATATTAAAGACTTTTGATTGATAAGTTGAAACTCTGGATGAGCAAGTCTTGTGTTGGTATCCCCTTCACCCTCCTCTCTGCCTCCCTTGTACTGAGGGCCCTCCTCAGTGGGATTTCTGGAATGTTCCGTGATATGAAGGGCTGAGTTGTGCAAGCAGCAATTTTTTTGGTGGTAGTGTAAACTAGTACAACCACTACAGAAATCAGTGTGGAGGCTCCTAAAAACAATGAAAATAAAGCTACCAACTGACCCAGCTATCCCTGCTACCTCAAAGCACCTTCTCCAATACAGTGACATCTGCTCAACCATGTTTATAGCTGCTCAATGTATCAAAGACTTTTACAGATTAACATTCTCCAGAATTTGTCTTATACAATGCTTGATTTACAATATAAGTGAAGTAAACTCACATATTTTCAGTTTTTCATATATAGCATAAAATTAATGGCCATCACTTTTAATATATTTATTTAAAATTATTTTCAAATATATAGCTATATATATGTATATATAACTATAAAGGAAATAGTCACTTCAGTTTAGATAAATTATATTTTCACACTATGCCATAGCTAATATGTTGTATTAAAATCACTTTAAACCTAGGTGTGGTGGTGCACATCCTTTAATCCCAGGCATAGGTAGGAGGATCACTGTGAGTTCAAGGCCACTCTGATATTACATAGTGAATTCCATGTCAGCTTAGGCTAGAGTGAGGCCCTACCTCAAAAGAAAGAAAGAAAAGAAAAGAAAGCCACTTTAAATTATTTTAGCATTTTCAGTATGAGATAACAATTTATTCTTCATGATGCATGTTATATCTAGACTAATTCATCCTACCTAAGGTATACCCTCTGAGTTATCTCTGTCTATTAACTTGACCTCTCCATCCCTGCTAACCACTGTCCTCTGTTGTTACTAGACTATTTATTTATACATTCCCCATAGAAGTGATATCATATAGCATTTTTAGGTATCTGTGTTATTCTGTTTGAACTAATCCTGTTCACATTCATCCATTCATTATAAGTATCCCCTTTTATAAAGCTGGATATTTCTAATTTCTATGTCTATGTCTGTGGTAATTTCTTTATTAGTTTTTCTGTTGAAAAAAATCCTTATATTATTTCCATATCATAGCTATTAATCGCTACTTCTTAAACAATTTTTTTTACATTTCTTCTCTTAATTTGATTTGACATAAATTCTTGAAAACAAATATAATGGAGATTAAAGGGAGTATGGCTGTCCAGTGGATGCTGGCTTCATATATCCTTTCAAATATTAGGTCTGTTGATATGAAAGAATAGAAATATTTTAAAAACTAGTTATTCTATACAGTAACAAAAGCCATGAAGATTTGTCCAAAAGAATAGGGGACCCTTTCTTTAACAGCTGATGTTATACAGAATATTCTTTAATTCCTTGAAGATCTCCTGACAATATAGTTTAAATTTTGTAAAATAAATGTTTTATATGTTTATAAAAGGTCCTTATAAGCTAATAAAAGAATACAACCTACAGTAAAAAACATTGAACATTTTTTTTACAGATACTGATTTTCTTGGGCCCAATTAAATATTAACAGGTAGGTGAAAATTATTCATAGGTTACCAGAAAACAAACAAAACCTAACAGTTTACATCCATAGTCTATTCTCAGAACTATTAAGATATCAACAGGCTTAGGAACCTCCACATTTTCAGCTGTTTATCACGATTTGCCTGATGGGGGTTCATGGCATGGTCAGCTGTAAGTGTGCAGGTAGAGGTTTCTATGACTCCCTAAAGTGTCAAGGTAGGACATTGTGGTTTGAGCATGCGTATGAAATGTCCCCCATACCCTCATGAATTTGTGATTGAGCCACATATTCAAGCCCTGGTTGGTGGCAATTTGGACGGTACAGACATGCTGGAGGAGGTGTGTCACTAGGAGTAAACCTTGAGTATATTAGTCTAGTATGCTTTGCTCACTCTCTTGCTGCATCCTGCCAGCTGCTATGGCAAGATGTGTTGTCCAGCCTCTGCCTGGCCATGCACTCTCCACCACCACGAAACTTACACTGAACACTCTAAGCCTGAAATAAGCCCTTTGCTCCCATTAGGTGAGTCTGTGAGGTGTTTCCTTAACCATGAGAAAAAAACTGGAACAGAAAGTTGTAACTGAGTAATGGGGCCATTGTTACAGAAAACCTGATCATGGGATTTTTAGTATTTTGGAATTGATTTATGGGAAGGATATTGAAGCATTTGGACCTTTGGATTAAAGAACCCTTGCAGTGCTGCAAGCAGACCATGAGGGATCATTCCAGTAAGAATTTGAAAGGCTTAAATGCAAAGAACTTTAGACTGTGTTTTATGTGATTTTACAGGGGAACAAAGACTTTGCAGGACCTGGACATGAAGTCGTATTATGTCCAGGTCCTGAGAATATGAATAAAGATGAATTTAAAATAATAGTTGATGTCTTTGGAAGAGGAAATGTGAATAGGTCAGGATTCCTACCCCAGAGGTTGCTATTGTTATATCAGTTTCCATTGTTTAAGAGATCACCACGATTGAGACTGGGCCAACTTTTCTTCTTTGGGACAGTAGGAAGAGTGCTGATTCTCTTTTGAAAGGTGGAGGCCTGAAGGAAGAATGCTGAGAATTTTCCCCTGGTTTAACAAATTTGGCAGCCCACCTTATACTTATATTGGAAATAATGACAAGTTCAGGAGAGAGAGCGTTATTGAATTGGCAACATAGTCTTTTATAGATGGCTAATTGGTTATGTGAGCAAGGGTTGAATGAAATCCATCCATTGAGGCCCTGTGAGACATACCATGGAACAGTGAAGATAAACCATTTGTTTTTATGGAAGCCTCAGAATATTGGGAATGCAAGGACAATGAGATGACCGCCATGGGAAACTGCTTCTTCTGGCTCAGTTGGTTCTGCACAGAAAGTAAGCAGCTAAGGCCTGAGGAGCAGAATTTGGAGGCCAGAGATTTCATTATGGGTCCCAGATGCCAGACATGGGACTGCAATATTTGATGTTTTCCCTGCTTTTATTTGATTTTGCATTGGGCCCAAAGGGAAAGTTGACACTGTACTATAATGTGTTGGAAGTATATAACTTGAGTTTTGATTTTACAGGATCACAGCTATGAGTTTGTCTCAGATGAGACTTTAGATTTTGAATGGTGTTGGAATTGGTAAAGACTACGGGGACTCATGAAGTTATGCAAAATGTATTTTGCATCAATAAATAGTCACAAGCATATGGGGGCCAAGGCACTTAATGTGGTAGTTTTAATATTAAATGCCCCCTATAACCAAGTGTTTTGTGATTATGCCTAAGACTCCATCATCAGCTGGCGGCAATTTTAGAGGTGCTGCCTTGCTAAAAGAAGCAGACCACTAGGGGAGAGAATGAGGTTGATTAGCCCAGCTTGCTAGTGCTCGCCAGCTCACTGACCTCCTGCTTCCTGCTAACTACTGTGGCAAGGTGTGATGCCCACCTTCTCCACCATGATGAAGCTTCCTCTAGAATCCTTAAGCCTGAAATACACTGTTTATTCCCATTTGCTGCTTTCGTCCACGTGTTTTTTCTCAGCAGTGAAAAAGTAACTGCAACAGATGGATAAAAGCCTATATGTCTTCTAACAAGAGGATGGTCTCCACATCATTCTTAGGGTATGCTTGCTTCCTATCAACAGTCAAGGGCACATAGCTACTGGAAAATCTCCTAAACACACACACACACACACACACACACACACACACACACACACACACACACAGAGTGGAGGAGACTAAAGTATTGGGGGAATTGCACGCCATAGAGATCTTGCATGAATCTCCCAGACCTGAGTGCCAGGTACTTCAGATGGAGGAAATTATGGTTCAAGAATTTGGGCAAATTCTTGGGACCACTCATATGTTACCACATACATTGGTATTACCAGCAGCCACTAACTCAAAACCCATTCAAGCCTTTAAAACAAACAAACAAACAAAAAACTTCTTCCACTTAGTGACTATCTTTGATCCCAGCAGCAAGAGCCATTGGATATCTAGTGCCTAGCAGTTAGAAATCTGGTTATGGAAGTTAGACTCATTTGGTTCCAACCCCCACCTGCCCATTTTCCATAGTTCTCATTGCTTCTGTTGTATTGTTTGATGGCTGGCTCCGTATTTCAGCATGAGTTACTTGTCTCAAAAGGCTATCTTAGCAGATATACATGAGTCTATTGCCAAACCTGCACTTATTAGTGTTAATATTCCAATCTAGGAAGAAAGATTCTAGCCTCACAATCATGAAATGTCTAGTAGCATCACCCACCACCAAAATACAGGAATCAAATACTCCTGTCACCGCTAGAAGGACCCAATATGCTGGTGCTCCTCAGTTTTATGGCCACCCTTATAGAAACTCATTGACAGAATGTACCTAGGAGAGGCATGTCTTCCAGGAGAGAGTCAGGGGTCACTGTCTGAGGTAGTATGGAGCCCATAATGGAAATTTAATTCTACAATGTTTCTATTTATAATTGGTTATACATAAATTGGGATTTTGCACATTTAATATTTCTGGACTACATTTTTCTGCCTCTATTAGTCTCCTCAATACATTTTAACATGAACTACAGTGTGATGTGTTCTTGTTGTTGCTTGGGTTTTTTTTTTTTTTTTTTGCCAGACTTAGGTGTTTATTGTCCACACCACCCACATAGTCAGATGGTAGCATGGTCTCACTAGCAGCAGGCTAACTTATGTCTCTTCTTGAGTGGCTATTTGAATCAGCCTACCAGTTGTATAAATTTTCCACTGGTCTTTGGATACTGGTATCAAGGAAAGTCTGTGTATATTCATGAGGAAGCATTCATGCTCATGTTGACTGGACAAGGGATGATATTCCTGTGTCAGAAGCTTGAGCACATGTCAGTTTAGTGAATCATTATTCGCACCCATACTGGGGCAGCCAGGGATCTGAGCTGATCACCCTGAAGACCAGGTGGGTCTTTATCCTCGGTTAACATGTCTCCATTTCTAGTTTTTCTTTTTATTTTATTTATTCATTTGTAAGCAGACAGAGATAGAGAAAAGAGAGATAGGCAAAAAGAATAGGCATGTCAGGGCCTTCAGCCCCTACAAATGAACTCCAGATGCATGTGCCACTTTCTTCATCTCGCTTAAGTGGGTATCGGGGAATCAAACCTGGGAGCTTAGGCTTTGCAGGCAAACTCCTTAACCACTTAGCCATCTCTTGAGCACCTTCCATTCCTATTTTTTAATGAGATGAGTGTTTTGACAAGAACAATAAGATTGTGCTGTGTCACTAAATGTGGATTCTTAAATGTGAGTTTGCTTTTTCTATTTTATTTATTTATTTATTTATTCATTCATTTATTTATATGAAAGAGAGAAAGTGTGTGTGTGAGAGAGAATGGGTGTGCCATTACAAACTATCTCCAGATGCATGCACCACCTTGCGAATCTGGCTTTATGTGGGTACTGGGGAATTGAACTCTTGTCCTGCTCTACAGGCAAGTGCCTTAACCACTGAGCAATCTCTCGAGCCTGATTTGTTTATTCTTCAAATGAGATAGACTTCTGTGCGTTGATTCATCCAGTGGTCAAATGTTGTCACCCCACACACACACACACATGTAATCTGTGTGACAGCTGCATTTATCTCATTTTAAAATGCCTTTTGTCATGAACATCCACATAAGACTTTTCCAAGAATCAAGCTGTTATACTAGATTACCATATATTTTAGTAGTCTTGCCATTCTGTTGAGATTTCTGTGACCAGATGGTTAGGCATGGGAAATATTTCCTAGGAAGGTGACAATGTAGCTAGCGATGGTCAAAACCTAGATCAACATGGTCATAACATATCATACAGTATATAATTTGGCTCATACAATTTAGTTTGGGAATAATGTTCACAGTCCATCTGTTGACAGTCAGATGGTACCACAGACCAGTAGATCTGGCTTGCTTTAGTTTTTGAGAGCAGTCGGTGAACCAGGCCATTCTCTTGGGGTCTTATGGTTTGAACATGGCACCCATGGGTGCATTTGATGGAGATTTGGGTCCCCATTGTGGCAGTGTGAGGAGGGAGTGGAATCTCTAACAGGTGAGGCCTTTTGGAAGGTGATTGGGTTATTGAGAGCTCTAGCTCACAAGGAATAATTGTTAGATTCACAGAATGATTTATTCACTTGAGAGTAAGTTGTCATTAAAGGCCATCTGATATGTAACACTCATGTTTGTGCCCACCTTATCATGATCTGGCCAAAGATACCCTGCTAGTGACTGAACACTTGGGGTCACCCAAACTTGAATTTTCGGCCTCCAAAATTATGAATGAAATAAACCTATTTTCTATATAAACACCTGGTTTGGTATATTTCTTACTACAACAGAAGGGCAAAATAGAATTAGTAACTAATCCTTGGGCACATCTTTGAGTCTTGGGCTCCTGTAAGCAATAGTTTGATCCTTTCTTATAAACTGAAATTTTGTTCATAGAGCCTGAATTTTAAGATGCAATGGTTGAGTTCTCTTGAGTGCATACAGTTTTAATGAAAGGTCCATGAGCACCCAAGTGGAATGTGCTCTTTTGACAAAGCATCATATGCCAATTTCCCCCAGTGGCATGAGAGAGGCAACCTTAGGTAATTTATCATCCCAGTAATCTAAGAATCATTCTGTTGTCACAGACTACGAGCAATATGCAAGGAGTTCTGGAACACCTGGTTGGGCTCCATCAACCTGATTCACAATTGTTCTGATTACTTCTAAGATCCACTGCTCATCCCGTAAAGGGACAGTGAAGAAGAAAGACATTGATCGATTATACACCAGTGTGTGATTCTTTTGTAATGGGGTCTTATTGTCTCAGTGGGGTTGGTATCTTGCACCTGAGCATCAAGAGCATTTGGTTTGACTAAACTGAATGTCTGTTTCCATTCCTGAAGTCCTTTTGTCCAGTCAGATCTGGCTCTTATAGTAAAATGGGTTAGAAACACTCCTAGTGTTTCCCATAGTGGCCACTCATTAGTCCTGTGTGGATCAGAGACCAGTGAATCACTAGGGCTCATGCAACTAAAGATGCTGATTCAATAAGAGATTCTGTCCCAAGGAAATACATGGGTCAGCAATGGAGGAGAACACCCGATATTTTCCTCACCTCCACACACATGCATATGGTGTGGTTCATCTGTATACATACATTATACACACCACACACTCACCGTGCTACACACATGCACATACATATTCTAAGTAACACATAGATTATCTAAATCCCATTTAGTCTTTTGAAACCAGCTACTGAGTAAACTTCGCACATCAGGAAGCTGAAACCACACTGGGATAATTTGATAATCCTTTGAATTCCACATGTCTTGTTCAGTTTCTTTGTTCACCTTTCCAATACACCAAACTGTTAATACTGTAGCACAGGCTGTCAATTCCATGGGAGGATTCAATCTCTTCAAAAGACAGCAAAGTCTGTCGCTATGCAAACCACCAGAAAAGGAAGTCATACACATCTGTTCATGTCATCATAGTATCAAACTTGCCAGGAAAAACAACCCCGTAGACCTATGAATGAAGCAATGCTTTGCTCACATGAATGAGAGGCAGAGAATGATCTGCCCTGATAATGAACTATAGCCATCAGGTTCTTCCCAACAGTTGATTCCAGGTAACTGGGCTAGAGTTAAAGACCTGGTCCCGTGGTCCTTTGACAGTGGAGTCTGAAATATTGAAGGGTAGCAAGAAGCATGTCTGAGGGGACATTAATGCACACACTTAAGGAGAACACAGTTCTGTGAAATAGGAAAAATATCGTTCTACACAAGCTATAAGCCCAAACAGGCTGAGAAGATACCTTGTGTCTTACTAAGATTGTAGACCTGCATTCTTTTATAGCTGAGAATGGGTGAAAAGCTACACCCATAAGAGACAGTTTTACACAACAACTTTTATCCATACTACATCTAGAGTATTTTGCATTTTTCTCTATCTGGCGTGTTAACATGTTTCTAAGGAGGTCCAATTCCAAATTCACAAATCACTTATTAAGAAAAGGGCCAAGATTTGCTCATACAATGTATCTAATTTTTAACAATAAACATATTAAAAATAATTAAATGCTATAAAAATGAGAAAAGAGTGACTTTTCCCTTTCTTGTTTGAAGCCGGTATAATAGTGTCACAAAATTGACACAAACAATGTGAAAAAAGTAGGGGTGAGGCAGACATCCATTCTCAGGTAATTCCCACCAATGTATTACAAAGATGTCTGTTTGGAAAATGGGTTTTGCTATTTCTAATCTGTTGATAAATTATCATTTAATAGTCGTGATGTTACATGGATGTTGGAAAATGAGAATGACCTCTGCTTTACTAGAATCTTCCCTGCACCAAAGTTAATATTTTTCAAAAAAAAAAAAGTAAATGTTACTGTTACAAGTGTGACTAACTTGTGGCTCAATGGGGGAAAAGGAGCTGTCATAAACATCATTGACTATTGTCAGAGAAGTCAAGGAAAGAGCATAAGGTACACAGAGAGCAAGGCAGGTCAGAGCAGGGGAAGTGCAAACTGAGACCAGGTGAAGCCTAAGCGAAATGAAAGAGCACTGTATAAGTGTCATAGTCAGCCACACGCCACTGGGATGAATCTCCAAACCACACATGATTATGGGGAGGAAAATATTTATTGAACAGATCCAGGGGAAGAAGTTAAGGAAAAGCTGGCCCCCTTTCACAGAAGCAAGCAGAAACAGGGACAGAAGACCACCACCAGCACCACAAGCAAGCACACTGTAACACACTGTGATTCACAAAATGCAGATCTCCAGACCAGGGTTCTGGCTCTTCTTTTGCATATCTATCCTTAGTATTTTACATCCAAATTAGAAAGGGTCAGTCCCCAGGAGGCTAGGCCAAAGTGGCATTTCCTCTAGCCAGAAGCCTGGAAACAATGAATAATTTTAATAAATCCTTAATTCTTTTGGTGGGACATTATTCAAACTACCACAATAAGTAAGTCCAAATCCGCTTGCATAAGTCATCCAGACAGGAAGCCAAGTAAAGAATCAATGAAAACTGGTTATGATCAAGGTGGATTCAAGGATGGACGAGTATAGAAAGCGCAAATGTTAAACAGTGATTTGTACTGAGGCCATGAGTGACATTTTCACTCCCAAATTTTCTTATAGAAAGAAAGGTCAGTGATATCAAAACAAGCACTACCCAATTACTGGGTGGAGTTTATCCCACTAAAGAGTAGATATGAGTAAATAAATCATATGTGTCTATGTAGTTTAAAATAACTTAAAGATAAAACTGTCAAAATGTTGATCTAAATATTAGAAACAGTGGCTTAATCACAGATTTCTTTATAAAACAAGGGATGAAAATAATGTCATACATGAAGGATTGTGAAGATTAAACATAATTACATTAATAAAATTCTTATAATATACATGTTGATATACACGGACATCTAGATGATTAGCCATTTCTGTTACCTGAAAGACCTTTTAAAAACTCCTCATTTGTCTATGGCTATACCACCCTGAACATGCCCAATCTCACCGAAATACTCTTCATTTTCCAAGATTTTAGGCTTCATTTATAAAATTAAAATGATTGCACTGAATTGTGTCAATGGTCTTTTCCAGAACTCCTTAGTACTTTATGAGTCAATATTCAGGTTTAACATACATAGATGCTCATAAATTATTTTAATATCATCTCTCCAGGCTTTTCATGAATTCAGAGCTATACTGTATACCATGAGCTTTTCAAACATGCATAACTAGTAGAAAGATAACAAAACACAAAAACCTTCTGAAATCATTCTCAAAGGTTGAATTGGAATTCTCTCCCTTTGATGTGTAACTATGGACACACTGATCAATGTTGTTGTTCTAACTCTAACACTATATTTGTATCTGTAAACCTTAGTCTCTTGGCAATTACTGTGGTATATTAAAGTTAGGCATGCCTCTTCATTAGGTCTGTTTTGAATGAGTAGTTAGGTGTTATTATATAACATTAAAAAGGCAACATTTAAATTAAAGAAAAGAGTAGAAAATTTTGTTTATAGTCTGTAAAACTGATCTAAACTTTAATAATTGCTACTAAAAGATAATGGATATTTGTGCATTTCAAAGCCATTGCTTTATTTGGACTATCTACTTAAATACAGTTAGCTTGCAACTGCTCTGGGGGGGGGGGAGAAGAATGGATTCCAGTTTAACTTGGATTTAATTTGCATTCATTTTACTTTTATTTTAATTTGCATTCCTCCCTCTATAGGTACACTCACACAATTTTTTCTTACTGCTATGTGAAAGAAAGTTTTGAGTCCTAAATAATATGACTTTTATCTCAATGTGTCTCTCGCTTTGCAATCATTTTTACCACAAAGTAGAAGCTCACAAGAACTACACGAAAATAAGGCTCTGGAGTTAAAATTATGAGGCAAATTAAATCATCTTAGATTTGAATAACTGTGATGTTAGTTTTACTCATTACTTTCTGTGGCCAAGATGTTATATAAGAGCTTTATGTTTCTTAATGCATATACAGGAGGCTAGGCTTCTGGGGATGACAAATCACACACACAAACACACACACACACACACACACACAAATATTTTAATGAAGAGATGAATCAGTGATAAAAGAACCAATGAGAATAATAATGCTCCTAGGCACAAGCATATCTGGGAACCCATAGCCTTCTACAAGCTGAACTGAAAGTACTTTAGATAAATAGATGTGCTGAAATAATTGAGAAACACAGCCATAGAAACATACTGGAGACGCAAGGATGAAGTTGGCTATTCTTTGCCTGGCAATCAGACAGTAAGGAAGCTAAGGTCTCTCATGGTCCAGTGGAGTTTGCTCTCTGGCACATCTAAAAGGAAACAGACAATGGAGGAGAGGGCACAAATGAACCAGACTCCCAACCTATCTTAGTCACCTCGAATGGATGGCATGGCTGGTGAGTTGTAAACTGGGATCAGATGTGTTCCAGGTAAATGTTGGAATAACAGCCACCCCATAAATACCATTTTGACAGCACAAATATTTTAAACAATCATCTCATGGACTCCTCTTTTTCTAAAAAAAATTGCTCACCACAGAAAATGCTCACCTTTGTTATAGAACAATCCTACTAAATTATTTGCATATACACTCATAGCCCAACCTACAAATATATCTAATAACCAAGAATTACTTCCAAAAATCCCAGCTTTAAGAATGCCAGTGTTGTAGACAGCTTTAAGTTGCTAGGATGAAAATCCAAACCAGACGCAGTTCATCCAAGGAAGGTATTTATTGCAAGCTTATAGATCCCAAGGAAGTTCCATCAAAGGATGGAAGAAGCTGGCTCCCATACACAAATCCAAGAAGAAAGAGAGAGAGAGAGAGAGAGAGAGAGAGAGAGAGAGAGAGAGAGAGAGAACCACTAGCCAGCAAACAAGCCAACAGCAACAAGCACAAAAGGTAGTAAGCATGAACACCAGATCTCAAGCGCTCCCTTCATCTTTTGGCTGCAATCAGATCCAATCCCCCAACACACCTTTGTTGTTATCAAAACACAGGGCCTCACAATTAAATACTTAAAGATTCATGCTAATGGACATAAGTCCTAATAACATACAGAAAATATTTGCTTCATCACAGAGTTAAAATGTTGTTTCTAATATGAGATGGTATATTAAAAGGTCAAATGAGAGAAAAAGCAGAGCCATCTAAAATGATGCTTTCAAAATATCCAGACAGAGTTCAATAGGACATCAAGATTTCTTAAAAGCAAAATGGGGTATAGATATATAGACAAATATTTATATCATCTATATATATATATATATCTATATCTAGCTATAACTATATAAAATATATATCCATTCATTCAAAATTTCAGACATAATTCAATAGCGTACCAAGATTTCTTAAAAGCAAATCTGGATATAGCTATAGATTATATAGGTATAAATGACATAGATAGAGATGATATGGTTATAGATGATCTAGATACAGGTAATTATCTGTATCTAGATCACCTATATCCATGTCACCTACATCTATCTATTCATTGAAAATTTACCCAAAGCAACAGTGATATTTTAAAAGAGATTAAGAACAAAACAGAAAAATTTAGAAACCATGTCCACATGTTTTACACTGTGGCATGTATAGAGAGTCTCATTATGGAGCTGATTTTTCAAGATATTACATGGCTCAGAAGTTCCTGCCCAGATTTTATAGCAGCCAGCCAGTGTTTACACCTGTCACAGTTCAATAGGTATAAACATCACCATCCAAATTTCATTCTTACAGTTTTTACTGTTTTCAATTAGCTTCGTTTTCTTATCAAGAATTTCACAATGGGAAATATTGAAAGACTGTAAATGTCAACAAAAAACCAGTCAGCCATTATAGCAACAAAGGATACTACTGAAAGATGAATTTTACTAGCAAGAACATTAAACATGCCACTATAATCAAAATGTATTGTTATATATACCTTGGATAATTCTATATTATTCTCCTGGAATGTGAATATTCAGACCACTATCCAGCAATACTAAACAAACAAAAAGCATACAGGTAGATAAATTTTCATTATGTAAAAAAGTGTCAATGAATATGTGTGTTGAAAACGATTTAGGCCCAATTTTAGTTTGACAATTGAAAAATATATTTAATACACAATGGCAAATAGTGATAAACATGCATTGCATAAGACAATTATGACAATCTTGTTTATTCATTTTTAAAAAAATGTTCAATATTGTGTTGGCAAAAGATATGAAATGAAATAGTCTTTTAAAATAACCCTCAGACTCTTGGGGATGGAACTCAGTTTTGCCTAGGTTCTATCGCGGCTCATATAACCCAAGTGTGGTGGTAAACTTCTGAGGCAGGAAGATGGAAAGTTTAAGTTCATCCTTAGTGACATTGAGTTTGAACCTAGATGGGGACACATGAATCCCTACCTCAAAAAAAAAAAAAAAAAAATATATATATATATATATATATATATACTATAGAAATGATTGTATGTCGAGGGGTTAAAAATCTAAACATCATATATTACAAAATAATGATAAAGGTGAATCATGTTATATTATTTGTAATAATTTTTATGTTATACAAACTATAACTAAATTTTAAATATAGCAAAGCATATGTTCTCAGTTCAGGCAACTGGTCACAAACTAAAATTAATTTCCAATGACGTTTTAATCCAAACTATATTTTAACATAGAAATGTAAAGAAAATTCCATTATGTCCTAAAACAATGGTTAAAGCTGCAATTTCTTTCATAAATTATGCTTTCTACACTCTTGTTCCCCATCTGAACCTAGAGTAGAGCATTCCTTAGACAATCCATGTGGGATTACTAAATCTCTATTAAACACATATTATACATCTTTAAAGAAATCTAATAAAGCTTAGTTTTAATTACATTGACCATCTATTAGTCAAAAATATTAATCTCTTCCTAAAGTATATATTTTATTTTTCCAAAGATTCTATATAATTTTATTTCTTTTGAAAGAAATAGCACTGTAAATTTTAATTTAACTGAATATTTTCAACCTAATGCAAGGGGAGAAAGTATTTCATGTAAGAAAAGTACTCTTTCACTTCTAAGCTTTCATAGTATTCTGAGTTTGAGCTCCTCTCAAACCTTCACATTCATCTTTTGTTTCTCCCTCTCACTTTTTTTGCTTATAAATGCTCATTGTAAAGTCTGCTTACTCTAACTACTCTACTCTTCTGTTGAACTGGATTTTCTGAAAACAACATTCCCAAATACATAATATCTATTTCCACACCTAAAAGATCAACTCACTTATGAAGCGTCAGTTCATCATTAAGGTGCAAAAGTACTAAGTAATATGACATAAATAAAATAAGGAGGTCTACCGAATTTCATCCTGTGCTTATCAGTTTAGTCTTGATGTTAGTCGGTTTTATTCTCTTATGAATCAATACAAATATACCAAATATACACACCAGGCGAATAACTGGTATATTTCATTTTCCAGTTGGTGAATCATAATTTTTTGGACATGGAACACTTTGGTTTTAAAAGGATAAGTAAACATTGATCCCATAGTTGCTATCATTTAACATTGTTCTAGTTAATGCGCTTTCTCTTTGAATGGTATTAAGCACAATGGTTTTTGCATGCCTATGTGTCATAGACTTGTCTGGCCTATGGGATAGTGATATCTGATAAACCCCCATCAGCAGCCACGGGTCTGGCTACACACTGGAAAAGTAAAGTATAACTCCTCTACATCCTGTACAGATCATCCTAAGAGCCATTACTCATAAGTATTAAAACTTTGTAAATACTATTATTGTACAAATTCACTACTATATATGATTATGATATAGTGAGAAGGTAGGATATTATGTTGGGCATGCTTGTGGGTTTTTTGTTATTACTCAAAATTTCAATATAAAAGTCTCACTCTAAATTATAATATATTGATATTATTCATAAGATCAGATAAAGTAGAAAATCAGATTCTATGTATGGCAGTTCCAAATACTCCAGCAAGCATCTAGGAATATCTTTTAGGAAATACATAGCATAATTAATAACAGGAATAAATTATTAAATTTAAATTAAAATGGTATATATGAAATTCTATAACCGTTTAAGCTAAGCTTACACAAATAGAAGTATCAATTTATTTCGTATAGGTCATCAAATTAAATACCTAAATTATCATACTTAATTTAAATGATCTCTTAGAAATATATTTCAATAATATTAAACATACTAAAATTTGACAAAGTACTTGAAAAACTCACTGTCTAAAAAATATTTGTGGGCCTTGCCTAAAAAGCCCTAGTGATAACAACTATCTATTTTTCCTTCTTCTAAATTTGATTTTGATTTTGATGTCAATTTTCTAATGTATGTGTGTGTCTGTGTGTGTGTATGTAGGGGGGATACACATATTTATGCAAATTATCGAGCCCCCTGCACCCACGTGCAAAGGCCAGAGAACAGTGGGTGTCTGGTGTCCTCTTCTCCTGCCCCTCTGTGTGTCTCCTTGAAAGAGTTTCCCTTTTATCCGTGGTTCTGGCTGAGGAGCACACCCAGCTGCTCTCCTGTCTGCTGCAAGCCCAGTCAGCTGTTCAGGTGTGTGCTGGGAAGCCAAACTCAGGGCAAGTCTCCCTCTCTCAGGCGCTCAGGCTTAAACACCAAGCACTCTTACCTACTCTGCATTTCCTCATGCACAGTGTTCCTTTTTAAGTGAAGATGATGTCTTTATTTTCAGGTTTCAGTAGTAGAAATACTATTCTTTCATATATATATATATATATATATATATATATATATATATATATATATATATATATATATATATATATATATATAACTGTGATATTAATCTGAAGGCATTCAGAGACAGTGGACACAAGTACAAATTATAGTCAAGTCCATGTTTTGGGATGTATTAACTATAAAGTGCTCAACCTAGTGGAAGTACCTGGTTACAGTATTAAGGTTACAAGATTCTTGTATCCTTTTGACACACTAACATATAACTTAATTATTTCAAAGAAGTTGCGAAGGAAATTATATTCTTATGCCGATCCTTTTCCCGACTCTGACAGGTTTTATATCAGATCCGTCTTAACAGATTGGTCTTGCCCAGTATTTGAGTGTTTTACCAAAGCTCTTGTGTATGTACATCCCTGTTACTGTCTCCTTTCTTCACCCCTGTGATAAGAATCTCTAACCTAGATGGGCTTTAATCGAGTTTTATGGCTAATTTCAATTTCAGTAGTGAATTTCATGACAGGGTTAAGACTTCCACAAATCAATCTCAGTGTGATGTGATTGAATTTTTCCTAAGTGCAAGGCAAGCATTAGCTAGCAATTATCACCATGCCAAAGGAAGGGAGTGCTTTGTTTCATTCCTCTGTGCTTGTTTCTAGGATCTGAAGAGAACTTGCTGAATAATTAATTACAGCAGTGTGAAATCGACTAGCTCACTTGACAATTCCTTTTAAAATGAACTATACTCTTGGGTCCTTCTTTAAATAGTTTTCCTAACCTTGACACATACATACCTAAATTGTCTTTAATATGCTAGAAATGCATGACTTAATTTTAGTTACTAAATCTATAAAACAGAACACTTTTTATGATGATCATGGAACAGATAAGCATTCTCTATTTCAATTAATTATTATTTAATGATTGATCAATATAACCATGACTCAGAAAAATCCACACGGATATACAGATATTATTTAATGGAGTTACTTCTAAAATTACCTAGCAGTTCTCTATAAATACAGTGTAATCCCTAAAATGTTTATTCTGGAATTTAAGAAAGAAAATGAGAGTGTATCTACTTCTAATAAATATATAAAATCAGATTAGGAGTTTAAAATTTCAGTTATAACTTTCTCATAGGCTTCCTCTTTAACTACAGAAAATCACTGCACTGCATTTTTTCTAAGTTTTTGTTTGGAAGTGATGATATTCATTTATTTAACATATATATTTAAAAATCGCCAGTAATTGTTCTTATACTGTTTCCATCTATACATACAAAATGAATGTGCCTTGTAACCATGATTCTATTGAGTTTGGCTTTATTAAGATAGAAACTTGTAATGGAGTCTACCAAATTTACTTTTAAAATCCTTACATATTTTGTTGGACTTTTTTTGGCAGTTCATTGCATTGTGTGTGTGTTGATTTGTTATTGTTGTATTGAGCTGTGCTGCATTGTGTTGTGTTGTGTTATGTTTCAGACCCCCTAGTTTTCATATACAAAGAGAATATGGCCGCAACAAGCATATCCTTTCATTATTTATGTAAAGTAGCCCTTTAACAATTGGATTAGGACAAAAATCAGAGTGTAATGTACCAGACTGACATCACAGGACCACAAATATGTTTCCATTTGAATAGGAAGGATCTATCTTTACATATTAGAAAGCTAATTAGAAGACCCGAAACCTCCTGAGAAGGGAATATAAATACCATTCTTTTTATTTTTATCAAGAAAGAAGTGTTCAGAGCACTACGTATCCATAACTATTAAGCCCATCTTGCACAGGTCAGAAATAACCACATAATCCACAATGCATTTGAATAATTTATTTTGATTGACAAGACCCTGTGTGTGGGGGGGAATGTGTTTACAATTTTCTAGTTTAGAGGGAAACTTATTTCAAGAGACATTTTCTCTTCTTAATACATTGCCAAATCACGTATAGGTTTCTTGAAATCCAGAATAGAAATTATCATTTGACTTTTCTAAATTTGTGAATATTTGAAACAAGAACTTTTCTTCAATATATTTCATGAGCAACACGTGGCCTCTAGGGAACAGCATGGCCAAGCAGAACCTACTCCATAAGAGAGAGCATGAACCTGTTAATTTATTATCCACCTGCTCCATTCATAGAGAATGATGAAAAAATGCTGTATTTCGTACTCTAATGATCAGAGAGATCTTATATCAGATAATACCTATAGAGTTGAAATTGAGAATTAGTATACATCTATAACTTCTAAGTAGAGTAGATACAAATTTTATCTTTGACATTTCTTTTTTGTGAGTTTCTTTTTCTTTTTGTGACATTTTATTGGCTTAGAATTATATATTTTAACACAACAATATGCTCCATATCATAGGTTCTTAGATAAAGCCATTGAATGACATTCCCTCTTATGCATTAATTATTCTCCCCCCCATGACTCTTACATTCTCTCCACCCCCTCTTCTGCCAATTTCCCTGAGTCATAGTGGGTGAGTTTATATATTGCATAGTTATTAGGTTTTTAAGAGTCCATAGATTTGTATTTTGGACAATTTTGGGCACCCTTGATGCCTCTCTCTATAGTCCTTCCCCGGGTTATCTGTCTTGCTGTGGGAATAGCTCTTTGGCTCGCCATCTCACTTCTTTAGAGGTTGTGTTAGGGCTCTAAATGGTGAGTTTGAGGTGAATGGTCTCCTGCATGGGTGTCCCCCACCCCCGTCAAGTCATGTTCCTTTGGTGAAGTTCGGTTGTCCCCAGTTCACATTGCTTTCTGAAAAATACAAATAGAGTCTCCAGTGGAGAGTGAGATCATTATTGATCAATTGAGACAAATATTGCTAGGTTGGTGAGTGTTTGGCGTGTGTAGCCTTTCTGAGGACCTAAGGTTAGTGAGGTCTTTCCCATGTAGATGGGGTTCTTGGTCCCCATTCAGGGTTGCCCTGGGTCCCCTTACCAGTCAGGGTTCCCTGCCTCTGAGCGGATCTCATAGCCAATTAGCCAGCTGTTGATTTCCCACCTAGGTTGGGTGCCACTATTGCACAGATGGGCACTTCTTGACTTGCTTGTCTGTGTGTTCTGCACTCTCAGTCCATTGGTCGGTGTAATTTCAAGATGCCTCCTGCCCTCTCAGGATGTCCGTGGTCTGGTTCCCCTGGCAGCTTGTGCAACACCTTCCAGCATTACCCAGGCTGCCCATCTGGGAGCTGATTTCATTTCTGGATTCAGCAGGGTCTCTCAGTGTTGTGTGATATTAATTCATGGAATCTTCAGCAATAGGGTCTTATCTTTTGCCTAAGGTGGATATTCAAGGGCTATGACAAAAGTTTGTCTTTTATTAGGTACCATGTGGGTCACTCTGATCAACAGCTCATTGTGGGAGGAAACTACTTACTGGGTCTGGGAGCCAAAGGTCATTGTCCTTTGTACCATTGGTAGGCTTCCACCCTCCTCCCCCCATTGGGGCCCTGTCTACCTCCAGAACTTTTACAGAAGATAGGATTCTATGAAGTCAGATTATTGTTAGTTTAGGTTTGTGTACATCTCCCTCGCTCTGTTGCTTCCAGATCTGCCCTTATATCCTTCTGTCCCCTTTGCCTTTCATCTGAATCACTAGTCATATTTACTTACAGATTGGTTTATCCTGATTAGGGGGCCACAGATAAGGGAGAATATGTGGCACTTGTCTCTCTGTTCTTATGTGAGTTCACTAAGTAATATCTGTTCCATTTTTCTTTTAATTTTACTGTATTATTTTTCCTAATTGCTGAGTAGAATTCCATGGTGTATATGTATCAGATTTTTTATATCCATTGATCTAGTGATGGGCATTTAGGTTGGTTCCAATTCCTAGCTATTATGAATTGAGCTGCTATAAACATGGTTGTGCAGATGTCTCTGTGCTAAAACGAGGAGTCTTGAGGGTATATGCCCAGTAAAGGGAAAGCTGGATCAACTGGCAGTTCTATATCCATCCTGTTCAGAAACCTCCAGACTACTTTCCATAGTGGTTTTATAAGTTTGCATTCCCACCAGCAGTGACGGAGCGTACTTTTTCCCCACATCCTCACCAACATCTGTTGTTGGTAGATTTTTTAATGATTGCCAGTCTTACCAGAGTGAGGTGGAATCTCATTGTTGTTTTGATTTGCATTTCCCTTTCTTAATGTCTTTATTATAATATCTTTTTTTATTACAAAATCTAAAATAAATGAAGAAAAATCATGTCTGGAATTTTTCAGATATTAGTTTTATTTACTATCAGTATAAAACAGTTATTGCAATATTTGAAACTTTATTCACCAAATTCTAATAGTGACTGTAACTTGATTGACAGCATAAATCTATGGATGTCTTAGATAAATGGCAATAATTATTAGACATTACTCTTGTCTTTTTGATAAGACAGGGCTCACACTCAACCCTAATCATTCTTGTTCCATGGGCAGTGGATCAGCCATAGTAAGTCATGGAACTTTGGGATGATATGTCAGGTAAGTGGTAGCACGTGGCACGGACTTATGCTATCCCATTTTGAAATTTGAACTGGCTAGACGCCTTTAATCTCATCTCAGAGTCTGATCTACTTTTCCAGATGTCCTCTGGAGTATATTTGGATTATCCTATACTGCCAGAGGGACAGGGTAAGATAGTTAACACAGCCAGTAATACATCAAAACAAGAATTCTACGGAGAGCTCTGCCCCAGAGGCCCAAAGCATGACTGCACTTTCAAAGCATGAGAAGAAAAAAGTGAGTAAACAAAAACATTAGGTGATCTTTGCAAACTTACCATCATATCCAGGATTTGTCTCATGCGAGTCTCAGTAAGATTCCTTCCTATGAAAACCTTGAAAGAATGTATCCCTTTCAAAAGCCTGTGGAAGACACACTGCTTCGCATAGTTTATGAATCTGTGTCAAACTTCAGGTCTGAAAATGAGCTGTCCTGCTGAGCTTCTGAGAGTAGCGTCGTCAGCTTCTGTTTGTCCAACAGTGACCCTGGGAACAACTTCCAGTTCTGACAAAGACTGGTTGTCTATCTTATCCTATTACTTTGAAATGATCAGATTTCAGTAGGCTAGGCTGAAATCTTAGTTAGATGGCATTTTTATTTTAGATACTGTCAATTTTTGCTTATTCTATAATATAGAATGTCCCTCACTGCCAGATAATTTTCAAATTGATATATTATTATTAACATTTATTTCTCAAAATCATATTATAGAATACTTGTTATTTTCCTACTAGTCTGAATAAGAGAACTGAGGTACAGAATCTGGTCATAACAGTCAAATAGGTTGTAAGTGCCTGGAAAACTGGATCCTAGTCTGCCATTACTATTGTGATTTTTTTGCCTTTATCATGCTGCAATCTAATGTGCTTACATGTATCTCTCTGATAATCATGACATGACAAACAAGCATATTCAAATGGATAAAAGCTTTTATCTGGATATATTTGTTTAGATGACTAAATGGTTTAAGGCATTGGCAAAACAATCATCCTATATAAGTGAATTAATTATATTACAAATCTGGGATTTCACCCTTAATACTTAGAGATATCTTGTGAATACATTGGAAGTACTGATACATTGTTTTGTAAATTACTTGATTTATTTTTGTGTATGTGTGTGCACGTATGTGTGCTCATGTGCGTGTGCATGTGTGTGTGTGTGTGTGTGTGTGTGTGTGTGTGTGTGTGAAGGCCAAAGGACAACCTCATGTCTTTTCTTGTCCCCGGGAATACCGCTCAGTTATTTGGAGAGAGAGTTTCTCATTGTCATGGAGCTTACTAATTAGGTTAGACTAATGGACCAGTACCAAAGCTCATCCTGTCTCATCCTGTCTCCACCTTCTCCTGAGCTGGGATTACACCCAACATTTTACATAAGTATTGGGAACTGAATAGAGTTTCTATCCTTGAAAGCCAGTAGGTATTGACTAAGGAATCCCCTCAGCACTCATGGTTTAAATTAATCATGCTTTTAGACATATCATACAGCAAAGAGCATAGAAGTTACAATGAACAAATAAAGCTAGTATTATAGATAAGCCAAACTAGTATTATAGATATGTACCTGCACCCCGTCTGGTATTACAGATATGTACATCCACCCCTCACTTACTAAGCTAGTATTATAGATATGTACATCCACCACCCATCTTACAAACTAGTATTATAGATATGTACCTCCACCCCTCTCTTACAACCATCAGTTACTATCTTTTGTCAGTTAATTCACTCTAAAAAAGAACTGTTAAAATTTTCATTGCTTTCAATTTTTTGTTGAAACTTGAAGTCTCTGCCTAACTCATGGATTTCGTATTTCTACCTAATTACTTCCAACTTCTTTATAGGCATTGTTTCAAAGCAAAAGCTATTGATAATTAGGGGCTATTTTGTCAATAGCATGTGCAAATTGATGATTACCTTTGCAATAATGGTGACTCACTTTCATTTTTAGATTTTTTTTATTCTACAAATATATTTTAAAAGTTAAAAGAACAACCCTAACATAATAATATATTAAAAACAGAGAATAACACTTCTTACTAAGCTACTGTATTATGTCCACGGAGATTCTCCTAAACACTGATATTTCACACGAGGTTTTCTTCAGTATTGTTGAACCACAGGCAATAGTTTTTAGTTACTGTCAAAATGATAGCAACTTTTAGTTGTGGTGTTTTGTTTTTGCATAGGAAAGCACACTATTCTGTTGATTATGACATTAATTAAAGGTACCAATTTTTAAAAACCAAATGTCAGAAATGACATCACATTGCTTACACTCAAAATATTTCTGTTTGAAAGAGAATTTGATCTTTGCCTGGAAAATTAAAGAATCAGCAAGTCATATTGCTTTGTATGAATTTTTTAGAAAACATGTTAACATTCTCACTAAAAGAATAGGATTTTAAAAGAATTTTCTGAGTGCAGTAGAAATATTCTTATTTCGGTAGTAATAATGAAGGAAAATAGGAGGAAGTTAGCTTATTTAGGCAATTTCAGTTAGGGACTGAGGCCCAGGAGATGCCAGTCCACATGCCCTCTCCTCCTGGCACAATAATGAAGACTCCTGGCAGAACTGGATCTCATCTGACCAAGACTGGTCTACAACATCCCCTTGCTGTCCACAGTCTAGAGCATGATGACCCCAGCCCACCCAGGTATGGGCAGATTCTGGGATTCATCCTCCAGGTTTATTAACCAAATCTTTTCCTTGCCTACCTAAATCAAACACTAGGAAGCTGGTGACCATGCCCTCTTCCAGCCCTGTTGGCTCTCGCTCTCTTCTTGGCTTCTTCACTTCCTCGGAACCTCATTCTGCTGCTTCCAGCTTTCATCCTTGTGGCCTGGAACCTCACATGAGTTTTCAGTTCAAATCCCCACTCAGCAGCCTGGCTGAGTTGGAAGGAGAAACATAATCCTATCTCTAAAAAATATATTTTGATCTTTTCCAGATACATCCATCCAAGGATCACACTAAGTAAGGTAACTCAGGCCCAGAAAGCCAAACACCACATGTTTCTTACTAGAAAAACTTCAGTGCCAGGGATGGGATACCTTTCATTGAGTTGTTGGCCAGGGAGGTTCCTAAGGCCCCCAAAACATTATTGCCAAGGCTCTATTGCCCATCAAAAAGAGATGGTAAGACCCTACTGCTGAAGACCATATATGCTTGGGCTGCAGGTCACTGAGAAATTAAGCTGGAGCTGAGCTGGAAACCTCCTCCCTGTTAACCAGCTGACAGAAAGATGGAAAAAGCTATGGCTGTCTGCAGCCCTATGGGAGAGAGAAGTAATCAATGGTGGTTAACAACAGTGGACCTTGAAAGCCTTAAGACTGGTCAGCCAGGTCAAATGAGTCAACTGGGGCAATAGTGGCATGTCTATTCTGGGGGAAAGCAACTGCTCTCTAATTGGACTGGAGGCCTGCTCCATCGGAGGGAAAACATGCCTGGTACTGAAGACCTAGTCAAACCCCATACTGTTGCCCTAGGGGAGTAACGCCTGCTCTTTTCTGGCTAAATGCATATATTATGCCAACAAAACTGCCTTATAAGCACTTTTTTTTAAATGAGCATGCCCAAAGAATAATGCTACTCTCACTTCTGGTTTGAGAAGCTTCTCTTTTTCAGATGGTGGTAACCACTGTGATAAAAATAAACTAAAACTAAAAAGTAAAATTTTTAAAAATAAGAAAATAATTTTAAAACATTTCTTGTCTCAAGTATTTCTGATACAGGATACTCAGAATTCCATAGTCCTTATGTCTTAAGAGAGTATAAACAGTAATATGAAAATTGTTCAATATACATAAAATATTTCTTAAAACATAAATCAAGTGTCTTAAAACATTTCTTAAAATATGAATCGTGTCTCTTACATACTGAAAACAGATATTGAAGTAATTTTAAAATTTATCATTTCTAGAAATGTATCAAGTATTTGTTGTGATTCAATCATCTGCTTCTATTTGTTTTGAGGATGATCCATTAATTAAAAGAAACATTTTAGTAAATTTCAACAATAACCTGTAAGTAACCAAAAAAAAGTATAAGCAGTAAACACATTTTGATTAAAAAAAGACCTTGGAGAATGTCTAATAGAATTTATCTTGAGCAAACAAAATGTTCCTAGGAATTACCATTGCAATTCAAGAACAAAACAACATAAGAAAAAGATGATCATTTTGGGAATCATTTTAACTCTTGTAGTCAATAACCAGTTTTTGTTGAGTTATCAAACAAAAACTTTGCAATACACTTTTTCTCTAAGAAAGTCATTTATTTCTGTTGCAGTCAGCTTTCTAGTTGCTGCGCAGAAAGAACCCAAACACAAGCGGCTTGTGGAGGAATGTGGAGGGTTTATTTGGCTTAAGGACTCGAGGGGAGACTACATCCTGGCAGGGAAAACGATGGCATGAGCAGAGGGCTGGACATCACCTCTGCCACAACACTGCAAACAGCGGCAGGAAGGTGTGCCAAACACTGGCAAGGGGAAGCTGGCTTATAACCCCCATAAGCCCACCCCCAACAACACAGCTCTAGTGAGGTTCTAATTCCCGAATTGCCATCAGCTCAGGATCGATCTATCAGAACACATTAATTTGTTTCTGGGGGACACCTGTATCAAACCATGACAATTTCATTATTATTTTAAAATTAATTTATTAAATTATTCTTAATAATTAGAAACACTGTATGAACAAGCCATCTCCCTCCTCCCATCCTCCAGTCTAGTCCACTGAGTGCCCTCAGTGGGATTGAAGACCAGTCAATGTAGGGCTGTGAATTTTACAAGCAGTAGTCAGGTCTTTTTTGAGAGGGCAATGCCTCTGGCTATTCTCCCCACCATGGCTCTTACAATCTTGCCATCCCCTCTTCTGCAAAATTCCCTGAGCCAAATCTGCTTTACTGTTGAGCTCGTAAGAGTCTCTGGATTTCTGCTTTGGACTATTTTGGGTATCCTCAGTGTCTGTCTCCATTACTCTTTCATAGGTTATCTGACTTGCTGTGGAGGTAGGTTTCTTGCTCATCTCACCACTTCCTCAAAGGTTTCATTTGGGCCCTAGATAATGGGTTAGGAGTGGCTCATCTCTTGCCTGGCATCTCAGGTCTTGTTGGTCCAATTGGGTTGTCCATGGTTCTCACTGCCTTCTGAAAAGTACAGAGAGAATCTCCAACAGAGAGATAAAGATCAATGAGACAAACATTGTTAATTTGGGTGTAGCCTCTCTGTAGACCCATGGTTAGCAGTAGCTTCTGTTTGGAGCCCTGGTTCTTGGAACCCAGTTCCAGGTAAGGGTTCCTTGCCACTGAGCTGATCTCTTAGATAATCAGAGAGTCATTGATTACCCACCTAGTTTAAGTGCCAGTATTGCACTGATTAGCACTTCTTGCCTTGCTGATCTCTGCCATATAGCAGTGTCCACTGCTTTCTCTGAATATTGAATATTGATGGCCAATTTCCCCTAGTGGCTCATGTAACACCTTCAAGCAATATACAGGCTAACCATCTCAGGGCTGATACGTGAGACCTCACACCTCTCAGAGTGGCTAATGATAGCTAAAGATCATTGGGAGAGGAGAGTCAGTTTCTCCTATTATGTAGCTACATATAAGTTTCCTATTTCATGGTAAACAAACTCCCATCCATGATCATGCAAGCAACCTTAATTTAATTCAATGGTAATCAAGCACAAAAGTAAGATGTGATTATGATGGAAGAAAAGACGGTAATGGGAAGGGGCAACCATGGGTTATTGGAGGGGATAAGATCAAAATCCATTGTATACATGTGGGAAAATGTCAAAAATAGTAAAAAAAAAAAAAAAGAAAAGAAAGAAAAGATTTTAAGCTTAAGAAAGAGGCTAAGGTGGACAGGGCATCATGAAATTTGCCTGCATTTGGAAACTGGAAGGCTCCATGTGAGTATGATGGATTTCAACCCATGGACATTCCAGAAGAGCCTATGTGTGATGATAATCAGTGTTGTCCAGAAAATTTATACTAAAATAAGCCTTTTAAGAAGAAAATAGTTGATAATATTGTTTCATTGTTATTTATAATGGTAGTAATTTTTGCTGGAATACTTAATTCCCAGTTGGGGGTGCTGTCTAAGAAGATGGTGGGACCCTCAGAAGAGCTGAGGGCAGGCCTTTAGGTTTTATAACCTGTTCTCTCTCGTTCTCTGTCTCTCTCTCATTTTCTTTCCTTGTGGATATGTCAATGTGACTCTGGCTTCCTGCTCCTCCAATGTTTTCTCTGCTATGATGTACTTCACCTTTTGAAACTATGAGCTGAATTGAACCCTTTTCCTTCCTAAAGTAGGGGAAACTTCTGGTTTTTTTGGTGTTGTTGTTTGTTTTTTGTCTAAGCAGTTGAATAGCTAAGTAACTGATATACTACATTTCCTTATACTTTTTGTTCTTGAGCATACATAATTTATATTAATTCTCTCTAATAATTCAAATTTTACAGTATGTCTTTAAAACTATACATTTTATATAAGCATGATTTTCATTGCATTTCACAAATGGTCACTGCTATGTTGAATTATTCTAGAACAAAGAAAACAATTTTAATGAACACTCAACAGTTTCAGTCCTGTTGATAATACTTTGATTCATTATTTTTGAATTTATACATTTCACCTATATCTATCATGTTCCCTGTATCTACTCTTCTCTCTAGCTCTTGAAGTCTCTGTCTCTTTCCCTTTTCTTTACTCCATCCATGCTACCTTCCCTACATCCCTCACCCATTCCCTCTTATTCTGTCTCTAGTCTTTCTGTACCTATTTATATATCAGCTATTTGTCTATCCTCTATCATCTTTCCATCATCTACCATCTAGCCATAATTAACATATATCTATCAATCTATCATCTATCATCTACCAATCTATCTATCTATCTATCTATCTATCTATCTATCTATCTATCTAATATCTATCTTTCTATCATCTATCATCTGTCTATCTATCTATCTATCTTCTATTTATCTATCTATCATCTATCTATCTATCATCTATCTATCTATTATCTATCTATCTTTATATTGACACAAAAAGATAAGTGGGTGGTTTTAGTCACCGTGCAGAAAATTATTACATTTTTATAGTCACTAATGTTTTAAGAAAAATACAATGGTTCTAGATCCACATATTTGTTTTGGTTCATCTTCATTTAGAAAAAAAAGGTAATACCCATAATTATATAATGTAATCTTGATTTTTTTTCTTTTTATCATTGAGGATGACATTGCATTATTTGTTATCTTCAATGTATCCTGATGTGAACTCAGCTAACAAACTGCTGTTGGTTACTCCACAAGAACATGTCATTACACTAAACTAGTTTTCAAGTTTTTTTTCTATTTATAATTGTTTTTTCATCACTTTGCCTAAGATTATACTAGGATATGGGCTTTACTTCTATTTTTCTTGCAAGGATTATAACCTTCTTGGTTCTGTGGGAAAAAACTTTAATTTTTTCTTGCAAAATTACAGACTATTATAGCCTACCATGCTTCTTATCTCTCACTCTTCTTGTGCTCCTCATGGTTCTAGGGCTACATATTGTTTGTTTTTTGGTTTTATTTTTTGAGGTAGGGTCTTGATCTAGCCTAGGCTGGCCTCAAACTCATGGCAATCCACCGACCTCTGCCTCCCTCTTGAGGGCTGTATATTGAACCCATCATAGGCATTATTTTCATATGCACTTCAGTTTTTAAAATGCCTATGACTTGTCCTTACTTTCACTAATTCTTTCATTTCCTCGATTAAATTTTGTTAAAATTCCAACAAGACTTCATTTTACACATATGTTTTAGTTCTAGTAACTCAATTTAGTCTCTTCTCCCATCCATCTAATTAATTCTTCATGAAAGCTTCTCATAGCTACAGGGAAATTTTTTTTGAAAGCATGAATATCTTTAGAATTTCTGGCTTGCTTCTAATCAGCTGTCTTGATTATTGGTTCTGTTATCCTGTTTTCAAAACCCTTATAAATATTCATTATATGTAGATCATTGTGCTTTAGCTGTATTATTCTTGAATGGATTGCTCTTTTATCTACTTAGCAGTTAGTATGAGGAGCTAACTCATCCATTTTTTTTAAATGAAGCCTTACATTGGGAAGTGTGACCTGGTATCACCTTGATAGGATTTTGGAATCTGCACATGCAAATCTAGGAAATCTAGGAAAATACAGTTAGTTTTTCAGCATTTTTTCCACTTTGACACTGCCACTTAGCAGAAGACGCTCTGGAGGATTTCACAAACAAGATAAATAAATAATAAATAAATAAATAAATAATAAAAAAATAAATAGTGAGGCTTTCCTGCTTTCTTGTTTGTCATGTCCATTTCTATGTGTTTATTAAAAATTTGTATTTTTTTAAATTATATGATAAAGTTTCTTTTTTCTAAGGTAGGTTTGGTTCTTTACCCACTATTTAAACAAGCTAAGTGCTTAGGGGTAGAATTGCTTTCTACTCACCTTAGAAGGATTTGTCTCATTTTGCAATTAGGTTTATTTGAAAATTTTATGCTTCACAGTACCTCCATGACCCTAAGGTCTAATTATTTGAAATAGGTGATTTTTAAATCTAGTTATTCCTCATGTTATTGTAGAGTAACCATCTTTTATAACTTGTATATTTATCTATAGGTAGAAGATTTATAATATGTTATAAAAAATGAGTCAATAAGACTCAGAATAACCTTCTTCAAATTAAGAAGCGTGATATCCTTATAAAGGGTTAAGAACATTGCTGAGTGGTATTGTTCAACATTTGCATGGTCCCCCATGTTCCATGTTCCAACTCCAACATCTAAAAATCAAGAAAATAATTTATGTACACACAGTTCCAAAGATTTTTCATTTATTTATTGCCTTTTATAATCAATATTTATCTTTACACAAAATTCATGTATGCCATATGTTACATAATGGGCACACCCAACTCAATGTATATATATATAATGTCTATGATAATATTCCATTTTCATATCCAATAATTGCTTTAATTGCTATTTAAAATACTTAACCACATAAGCAATAAAATAATAATAAAAGTATAGTGATTGATCTTGTTCCACAGTATCTGTGAGGGTTAATTTCTGTTTGTCAACATGACACTATTTGGAATCACTATGGAAACAAATCTCTTGGCATGTCTAACTAGGGATTTTCTAGATTAAGACCCACCAAAACTATCCGTGGAGCCAGCCTCTCTCATCTCATTTATTCCTTATTATTTACTTAGGATTTCCTAAATAAATAAAAAGGAATTAAAAGCAGAAAGTGCCAGGCATGATGGTCCACACCTTTAATCCCAGCAGTAAAGAGACAGATAGGATCATCACTCTGAGTTTCAGGCCAACCTGGACATCTAGAGAGAGCTCCAGGTCAGTCTGGGCTAGACCGAAAAAAAAAAAAAAAACAATGCAAAAGAAAAAGGTAGAAAAATTCCTCAATTTACCAACATACATTGTTTGGATGTCATATAATGTCCCTCAGTTGTACATAATATTTCTTAAAAATAACATTGAAAACTGAGGACTAGAAGATAATTATTGAAATTATATTATTTCAAGGTCTTACACGCAGAGTTGCGTGGAAACACCATAAAACTTTATTGGCCAATGCATCTTTTAGACCTTTGACAACCCTGTGAACTGTCTGTTCATCCCATTTCATAGATTAGAAAACCAGGTTCACAAACTGGAACTGGGAATCAGGTCTACTAGCTTGAGAGCTTTCCGGTTTTCTATATTCTATGTTCTTTCCACCATTATTTCTGTGGTTTTCTAAGTCTGTGTAAAATTTCATAATAAAGAACAGTCATAATTCTATTCCATTATGCTATATTTTGTTAATATCAGAAGTATTTTACAACCAATTTCATATTCAAATGCTTATGGATATTTCCTTATCTAAACATATAACTAATGGGTTGTATAAAATTAATGATTTTCCAACATCATTTGTGATTTCTCAATTATTGAACTATACTCACTAAATTATTTTAAAATTGGAAAACATTACAAAAATTGACGAAATACTATTAAATACATTTCCCTCCAGATATGTAAGGCTATCAAGCTGTCTTCCTAGCTAGCAGAATCATGTAAACCACAGCAGATTAAGAATTGGAAAATATTGGCTGGAGATATGGTTCAGCAGTTAAGACACTTGTCTGCAATGCCTAATGACCCAGGTTTGATTCCCCCAGTATCCATGTAAAGCCAGGTGCAAAAAGTGGTGCATGCACCTGGAGTTCATTTGCAGTGGCAACAGGCCCTGGCACAGCCATTCTCTCTCTCTCTCTCTCTCTCTCTCTCTCTCTCTCTCTCTCGCTCGCTCACTCTCGCTCTCGCTCTCTCTCTCCTTGCAAACTCTCTCTCTCCTTGCAAATAAATAAATAAAATAGGTTTTTAAAGAATTACATAATAATTGAGCCAAAATCTTAAATCTGTCAATAAAAATTATATTGACAATGGACAGCTTTCACTTCTGAATATTAGGGGAAAATGTCTTAAAATGGATTTGCCTATCAGTACAGTCCTAAGCATTGTACCTTTGTCTCCGGAGCACCAAGCAAGAGGAAATAAATAATAGTGTTACAGCCACAAGTAGAAACCCCACAAGAAATGTATCATTCCAGAGATTAACACATTTCAGAATGTGCCAGTGTGATTAATTCTGATGGTCATTTTGAAATCATCATGTTATAATCCATACCCTGATGCTATATAATATATCTTATGACTTAGAGTCAAATATCTAATTATTGCTAGTCTGGTGGCTCTTTAAATTCATATTTCTTTCTTCGTATTGAAGATATTTACATTTTTTTCCGTGAAAACATGAGCTCCTACATGGAATCAATATATTTTTATATTTATTGTCAATAATTCGATACATCATACAAGCAAGTCCTATGGTAGTGTCCCCATTTCCCTCCTCCCTGTCCCCAACCCTCTGGAGTACTTCCTAAGTGGGCTTGCTGGATGAGTCCATGTGATAGGGGGTTATGGATTGTACAAGAGGTAGTCAGTTTTTTTTCCTCTCTCCCCATCATGGCTCTTACATTCTTTCTGCCCCCTCTTCTGTTCAGATCCCTGAGTCATGGTGGATGAGTTTTAGGTCTACTTTCCTGTTGAGGTCTTAAGATTCTCTGGATTTCTGCATTGGGTTGTGTTGGGCATGCTTAGCATCTGTCTCCATTATCCTTTCACAGGTTATCTGGCCAGCTGTGGATGTAGGTCTCTTGCTCCTCTCACCTTATCCACAAAGGTTTCTTTTGGGCTCTATATTATAAGTTAGGGATGGTTCATCTCCTCCCTGGGTGACAGGTAACATCTCCAGTCCCGTTGGTGGGATTGGGTTGTCCATGGTTCTCACTGGTTTCTGAAACATGCAAATAGAATCTCCAATAGAGAGTGAGATCAGTATAGGTTAAATAAGAAAAACTTTGTAAAACTGTCAAGATTCTAATGTGTATAGCGTCTCTGTAGATCTCTGGTTAGTGTGGGTTTCCCCTTGGAGCCCAGGTTCTTGGTTTTCATATTGGAATTGTCATGTATCTCAGTTCCAGTTAAGGGTTACCTGCCTCTGAGCGGATCTCTTAGCCAATTAACTAGCTGTTGATCACCCACTCAGGTTTAGTGCCACTGTTGCATGGTGAGCACTTCTTGGCATTACTGATCTCTGCCAGTCTTCATCATTCTCATAGCATCATTCAATGTTGTATATCTACAACCTCTGCTTTCTTGGAATATCTTTGGTCAGTTTCCCCTGTCAGCTCTTGTGTCACTTTTCAGCACTACACAGGCTACCCTCTGGGGGCCTGCAGGGTCCCTAGGTGTTATATGATGACAATAATCTATGCTGTCTTCAGCAATAGGGTCTTGCCTTTTGCCAGGAAGGGTATTCAAGAACTTTGACATAGCCTGTCTTTTTTAGGGGACCTCATGGGTCTCTTCAATCAACAGCACAGTGTGGGAAGTACCAATGACTGGGATAGGGAGTTACAGGCCAGAGCCATTTGTCTTGGGGATAGGCCACCTCCTGCCCTATTCAGGGCCCTTCTTACCAGACAATGCTTCCTCAAGAGCTAACTGCATGAAAATAAGGATTTTAAAGTATCCTTCCTTATTGGTCACATTATTGGGTACTACCCCCTGCCCTCCCTTTCCTCCCCCTCCCTCAATCCTTGCAACCCCTCTGTCCATCACTCAATTCATCTGACAGGTTTTCTTAATGTTTAGGCTTCACCTGGTTAGGAACCACATGTGAGGGAGAATATGCAGAGCTTGACTTTGTTCTTGTGTGAGTCCCTAAGAATGGTCTGTTCCAAGTCTATTCACTTTTCTTTAAATTTCATTATGTCATTTTTTCCCTTTCATCTATATAAAATTCCATACGGTATATGTATCACAACTTTGATATCCATATTGTTTATCTATTTCACATATGAGTTTATTATAAAAAATGATATTTCTTTTAACCAAAGTAGAAACATGGATGAATTAGGAATTGTATACATATATTGGGAAGTTTGCAGAAAGGTTTTAATTAGAAAAACACATTTATAATCCCAAAAGTTACTTATTGGGTTTCCAGAAACCAGATTAGCCTAGACAGCCTTACTTGCAGTGAGACCCGAGATATCAGGGTCACTCTTTAAGCTCCTGGTGATTTCATCTACAGAAAGGAAAGTGATGTGCTTGATAAATTCTAAAGTCAATGCATGGACCTTGGGATACATACAATGCTAATAATAATGTATTGGGTTCAATACAATGCTAAGTTATATTACAATGCATTTGCATATTGTTAACTTGAATAACAGTTATTATCTCAGCACAGATAAAAGGAAAAAGCCAATAACAGCCAAGAAGAGCCCCAATGGGGAACTGTCTTCCTGTGTGGCTGTCTGCAGCATGAGTTTACTGCTCGCCCCTTATTGCCACACTCTCTATGCTTCCCCATCTATTTCTTCCAAAAGTATGGTGATAAGAAATACTGCAAGGAACTCTTCCTCTCCTGTCTCCCTGCGCCTTCTCTCTCCTGGTCTCATTCTCATTTTACTCCCATATGCCTGGTGCTAACTTCTGTTTGCACTCATCTGTACTTGATCCCAGTAAGAAACCACAGATGAGAGAGTATATGTGCTGTGTTCTTTCTGTGCCTGTGTGAACTCGCTCAGAATGAATTTTTCCAACTCCATCCACCAGGGCTGTGGTGAGGGGACTGGGGCTTCTTCTCACATAAACAACTGTTTCCTCATGATGGGAGCCCTCTTATAATTTCCCTTCTTCCTCTTGCTCAGCTGGCCAGCACAGGCTAGAACATCCCCCATGGGATCTCTCCTTACTACTGGCTGGAGGTCTCTGGAGTGTCTCCTTTCCTCTTAACTAATGTTTCCCACTCTAACTTATCCTCTGATGGTCTAGAATTTTATTTCTTTGAATTATATAACAAGAATCCTGGTACTCATAAATTTTAAAGTGCATTGGAATTAGTTAGGAACCCAAACTTTACCATTTTATACATATATATATATATATATACACATATATATGGGAAAGATATATAGATAGATGAATGGATAGATGATAGATAGATAGATGATAGATAGATATCTCAGAAGATAGGTATATATCTCAGAACTATAAGCTAATTATTTTACCTTCATTTGTAACCTTGTAAGGGCTGAGCTGGGAATTAGAATTTAGATATTACCCAGCAATTTCTAATGTACCTCAAAATTTAAAGAGTACCTGAATCTTTGTCTATAAAGTTAAAGATTTAAAATTATAGCAACCAAAGGATAAGGTATGGTTGGAAACTTTATTCAAAGGAAAATGGAAAGTTACAGAGATCTCCAGCCACCAGTTTGGGGAGAACACATGGGAGGGGTTTTTAGCCAAAAATCTATGCTGTTTAACTAAACAGGCAGGAAAAGGAAAGATCATGAGAAGGAAAGATTCATGTGAAAGAGAAATCCATTAGGCTCTGGTGAGGAGCCCTTACCTATGTCCTTCTGCTAGGCCATGTGAGGGAAGAAGAGACAGAATTTTCTGTTCAGTGACTATTCCCTTCCCCAGGTGAGCAGAGAGATAGCTGGTTGGCCTATACCTTACTGATCAGTTTTAGCACCTAGGTTTGAGCTCCAGCTAGAGACACCTCCCACTCAAGCGGAGGGAGTCTATGGAGCTTGTCTGAAACTCTCACAATCTCCCCTCTGAAGAAGTAACCCTAACTGCTGTTAGGGTCCTGAGGTGTGGAATCAAAAAAAAATCTCCAGAAAAAAAGGTGCATACATATTTAAGAATAAAAAGTTAAACAAGAATACCTATTTTTATCCTGTAGGAGGCAAGACAAAGCTCCGACTGGGGAGGGGTTAAGGAGGAGCTTGGCAACATTGTGGGATCTTTCTCTTAAGCTCCCACAACCTGAATACATAAATATTTTAACACACTGTAGAGTATTTTATTCTAACTTTATGGGCAAAGATATTTTCTGTCATCTATAATCTGTAAATTTTAATCATAATAAAATGACAGTATTTCTTATGGAAAATATGTAACAGTCTTTCTATTTCTGCTTTACTTTCCTTAGATGCTTGCTTTTCAGATTTAACCTTAATAAATTACTTTAAAAACTTAGAACTAAAAATGTGTGCTTTATTATACAAAGACTTTTTCCCTCTGTAATGTATGCCTCCATTAAAATAATTCCTATAATAATCTTAGCTATGCCTAAAGCATATTATTTGACATTCATCTAAAATATCCTTCAGGACAAATAGACAGAAGCAGGTGGCAATTGTGGGAAATGAGATAAGTAGGCCAGAGACTGATGCTCTGTGGTATGTCCTAGATCAGGACTGAAATGGGCGTTTCCCATGCAAAAAGACAAAAGGAGTGACAGGGTACAGGCAATACAGAATCCCAATGAGTGGTGCATTTTGAAGCTCACTAAGGGTTTTAAATTGCAATCAGTTAAGTGGAAAGGGAAGCCAGGGCCCACATTTGTCTTGACAGTCATAAGACTGAAATTTAAGATATGTAGAGTCTGTTCTGAAAATGACCTCCTCTTACATGCCCAAGGATGCAAGTTAGCACCATCAGGAGCTGGAGGCTGGGAGAGCAGGCGCCAGGAGCAGCCAGATAGCACCTGTTTTAAACTTCCAAATTAAGAATTGATAAGAGGGCATGTTTCACAGAATCTGAAGTGTCCTAGTAAGCTAACCAGAGGTTTGCTAGCTGCAGTTTATTAACATTTAGAGCTACTTTTGCTTCAATTAATTAGCAGTTTACAGATAAAGAACAAACTATAGAGATGAGATTTAATAGTTTTAGATATCACAAATATATAAACATTTCTTATAGGGCCTCAATTCTGGTGAGAACTCAGGTCTTGGTGCCCATCCTTGACAAATTTTTTCTACAGAAATAAATTTTAATAGTTCCTACATATTTTATATATTTATTATCAATAATTAGATACATTGGATGAGTAAATCTTGTGATGGTACCCCCATTTCCCTCCTCTCTGTCCCCAACACACAAAAGGTTAAATTCTATGTCCCTCCCCCACACCTGCTTCCCCTTCCCCCATCCTCTCTTATTGCCCTTTCCCTTAGGGTCCTCCTCAGTAGGTAGTTGGTGTTCACTGTGGGGTCATGAAACCCACAGCCATTCTAGGTGGGGGGACTGTGTCTCAAGGTATTCCTACTCACTCTCTGTCTCTTACAATCTGGAGCCCTTTTCCACAATGTTCCCTGAGCCAAGGTGGGCCTGTTAACAGTCTGATTTAGTGTTGAGTTCTCTGTGGCATCTGAATTTCTGCTTTGATGGTTTTGATTAACCATATTGTATACTACCTATTTTACAGGTGTGCATTTCTTGCCTGACTGGTTGGTTTTGTAGCTTACAGAGGCCTCTGCTTATTCACCCTGTTGGTGACCACTATCTGCCAGCAGTGCCCATAGAATTGCCTAGAGGGAGCTGGCTCCTCAATGTCCTGTGATCATACCTGTGGTGTCTTCAACAATAGGGAGTTAGTTACCTGTTCAGCTCTTGCAGGTAAACAAGTGACTTTGCAATGGTCTGAATTGTTTTGGGGACCTCACGGGTCTTCCTATCCAACAGCCAACTGTGGAGGGGGGCAATCCAATTCTGGGGCTGAGGTTTACTAGCCAGAACCCATAGTTTTAGGATTAAGCCTTTTCCACTTTCTACAGACTTTTTGACTGCATCTCAACTTTCTTCTCAGGCAACTGAATCTGTGTAAAGTCTCCTATAACTAAAGCTTTGCTAATTTAATGGATGTTTTCAATTCTTAACATAGGTGTGAAAATTATATTATCACTCATCTTCCTCTTTCCACACAGAGAGAAAGGATTCCCAACATATTCTTTCTGCATATTCTTTTTCAAGTACACAGACCCTCAAGGGCATGTGTTTGTAGGAAGTTTGGAAGAAGTTCCAGCAGTTTGTGATTCTCTTGAGAATAGCAGAGAATTGGGAAAAACAGAGCAAAATGACAGTATTAGCACCAGAGAGATGTTTCTGTTTTCCAGGGCTTAGAAACCTAACATAATTCTGACCTTGAAGGGGCAGGTTATTTACCACATCTTTCTATAATCTCAGGAGGGCAAAAGTATGAATTTAATTATATCCTTGTCAAGAGGTAATTCCATTTCACAAATTAATTTTCAGTGCTTTGGAGTTATTGCACATTAAAAATATTGTCACACAAAAAAACATGGGTGGCCTGTCACAAACATTATGAAACTATTGACCTTACATAGCTTCATCTGCACAACTATTGATTTTTTTCAGCCTTTATTTTGACATTTCATATGATTTCATCTAAGATTCATCACTGTGGAAATGTCAGGTTTAAGAGTGTGCTTTTATTGTTTGAAAGGAGCAATCTTAGAAATGCTTTACTACTTATCTATTAGAGGCAGTAGGCTGGATTCATCAATGTTGAAATGACTTCAGCATCGAGTTATCATACTTATTTTTCCAGAAGTTTCCAGATTGCTATTTTATTTTTCTCCAATGAAGTAAATTCGGTTGTCACTTTGGGTTTTAGAAGCTAATAATTCTTTAACTGTGACTCATAACACTTTTAATTGAAGATGTCTTGAGATACACATGATACAGTTAACTCTAGAGAGTTTCTGGTCGCTGTGAGAGTAACAGGGGAATAATAATTCCAAATACCAGTTCCTCAGGACAGTCAAATATTACTACTTTCATGACATATTAGCTTTTAATATCTTGTCCAAATTTCCAAATGAGCATCTTCATATTGTCTTTGTGCTAATACAATTATACCCACCTGGAGTGTTCAAGAACACAAATGGTATCTGAGGCCAAAAATTTTACCTGAAAGTATGTTTCTCTGTTTTGCTTCATTAGCTTTCCTATAATGGCATTTGAAATCCCTTTAAAACAACAGTAACAACTGTGTAAATAGATTGATTCAGAGGTTGCGATTATAGGTAGGTGGTAGAGAGCTAAGTGGTAATTAAATAAAATAGTTTGAGATGCTAAACTGCAAAGTATCATTTTGTATGAACCTTTTTTTTTACAGGTTTTTGAATCAAGTTGTCATTAGCATTTTGGAGGAGGGGAGACAGTTCAGTCGCTAATTATTGTCTAGCATGTAGGTTCAGGTTTCATCTCCAACACCCACTTAATGCCAGCCATGGTGGTGCGTCCTGGGAGACAGAGACAGGTAGAGTCCTGGACCTTGCTGACCAGGTAGTCTATCCTAATTAGTGAGTCTCTGAAAGAGATGCAAAGCATACATGACAATCACACCTGAGGTTTTCCTCTGGTCTCCACATTTATTTAACCAAACACACCGAGGGAAGAAGCTAGGCACACACAAACATTCATACGCACAAGCACACAAACATCACTCATATATATATAGATGTGAAAAAAAATGGCTAGCTAATAAAATGTTAGGTAGTAAATTCTACAACTCACCTTTGGTAAACATTTCCCCTTTATTGAAAATAAATCCAGGAGCTCCAAATATTTCCATCTGTGCAAATTTGCACAAAAATTGTCCTTTAGTGAAAATGATGGTATATGCACTATTTATACCAACAGCACTATTTTTCAAGGCACATAAGAAACGGTGATCTGGGTTCTACATCCTCATGGCACTAATAATTGAGTTAAAAGGAAAGAAAGTATTGCCCAATGATGTTCATGTATTACTGTGACGTTTTTCTATTGGCAGGAAAATGTTACTATATTATGGTATTGAATACATTAGGAGATTTATTTCATGCGATTTTGGATTTGTAAATGTTTGCCGTGCTTTAAAATCAAGTCGTTATGATAAAGTGTAATTACTTTTTAATGGTATTTTTTTCTTGTCATTGAATGGGAAACCTGAGTTTTTAAAGAATGTTTAATGTTTTAATTATGGTATTTGATTCACTGAAGAACAATCTTCCTAATGAGATCTGGCCTGCATAATGACATTGCTCAGTGTATTATTTAACTAATCAGATTTTTCCTTCCATTTTACTTTCTTTTACATATTCAAAGCAGATGCTCTTATACTAGCATGTGTATTAATGTTAATTGAAGTTATTCAGGTGGATGACAAAGAAAATTAGACCCCTCAGGGCATCATCTTCCCTTGTAGTTAGGGGAAAATGCTTTCGAGAACTGTATATATAAATTTGAACAAAATACTCTCCTCCAAATGCCAGGAAGAATTTCCTCAGCATTTGATCATGTTACCGAGAATGTCTCTGATACAATCTGCCCCGTAAGTAGAATCCAAATCAAGAATAGTATTTTTATAAAGGAATTTTGCATTAATTCTGAAATGTGATATTGGGTATAAAATTATAAGGAAAATATTTCAATATGTTTGTCAATTTTGTTGAGAATAAATTTATTTTAACAAAGAAAGGCATGGTAGAGAAAAGTTATGTACGTGTATACTAGAACTTGGAAAATGAAAGATGTTGGGAGGAAGAAAAAACTCATAAGTATGTACATGTCATATATATATATATATATATATATATATATATATATATATTATATGTGTGTGTGTGTGTGTTACATTATGTTTATATCATGGGACTTTTAAAAGAAAATTCCATGTCTATAAAATGAGTAAAATATTTAAAATCATTGGTGCTCTATGGAAGATAGAACTCTAGAAACCCATTTTCCAAAGAATGTGTTTCTTTATTCAAACCTCCACATAAAACTATACTTTAAGAGATCTGATAAAATTGAAAAACAAATGGTTTCTATTGACTGTAAATGGAAGAAGACTGGAAAGAAAATAAAATAGTTCCCACAATAGTCCCACAAGGAGAATAACACAAACACACACACATTGCCAAAGCACAAGAGATATTTCTGAATAGTAATAATTTAGTGGACGACATAAAAAATAAAATAGAATTGAGAAAGAGTGTAGCAACTGGAAATCACTTTTTAAAATAAGAAGATTCAATAACATATTGATGGAAATGCAAATCTGAAATTGCTTCTCATTTATTTAATCTCTGAAGCTGTTTTTCTCTTTAGATTTCATGCTTTGTTGGCTAAATGATCCAACAAGTGCCAAGGAATTTCTAAACCAATTCCACCAAATACTTCCAAGAATTCTTCATTCAGCCCCTCACAGATCTTTCTCCTTTTTCTGAGTCCTTTCTGTGTGCTTTTGAAGATGGTGAGTTTCCTGTCTGCAGACATCTATGTGCAGATACTCAGAGGGACAACTGAAATACTCCCTGTTCTTCTGTGATGCCCCTAAACTTCCCAGGGCAAGGAGAGCCCCTTTCTTCTGAATATTTGCCCAATTTCCATTCTTAGGGGCATGCTCTTCTCTCAGCTTGGGCAAGAGTGAGAGCAGTGTTTTGTGTCCAGTTTGGACTCAAGCTCACTGTCCTTCCGCCTCAGCCTCCCCACTGCTTAGATGTTAGGCTGAGCCCACCAAGCTGTGCTCTTCATGTGTGTCTGTCTGCTTCCCACTGTATTCATCCATTAGTGGGGAAAGATCACAAATCAGCCTGTGGCCTCCACATAAAATGTGAAAAAGAAGCCAGGCTGAGAAACCTGGAAATCAGTGCCTGGGAGGCAGAGGCAGGAGACTTTTTAATTTAAGGCCAGCCTGGGCTACACAGGGAAAACCCTCTTTTCAAATATAAAGTTAATGGCAGGGAAGGGAGTTCAGTGGTAGAACACTGTCTAGCATGTGAAGTGACCTTAGCTCAGTCCAAAGCACACCCCTCTCCTCCTCTGTCCACTGCTGCTTCTGGGCCATTACTAGTATTTTCTTTATATTGTGGCAATAAACCTTTCCTTTTGTGTAAAGATATTTTCAAATTTACATCCATGAGTTCACCTTCTACTGCAGTTTGAATATAAAATGTTCTCAATAGATTGAAAACTTCTCCCCAGCTGGTGCTACCATTTTGTTTGGTAATGGAGTAATGTGCTTGGATAACCTCTCTCTTTCTCTCTTTTTCTCATTCTACTCAACCAAAGCAATGAAGCCAGTCAAGACCAAACCAAAATCTCTGAAATGTTAAGCCCAAATAAATCATTCCATCTTTTTTGTTTCTCTCAAGTATTTTTTGTTTTCAGAAATGAAAAGCTGATTGGTTGATTGATAACTTTCTCTTTGTATATTGAACATAAAAACAATGTTCTCAGGCACTGGAGCAGTTAAGGCACTTAGCTTCAACAACTAAGGACATGAGTTTGTTTCCCCAGTACCCATGCAAAGGTGGCACATGCATCTGGAGTTTGTTTGCATTGGGTAGAGGTTCTGGAGCACCAATTCTCACTCTGTTTCTCTCTCTCTCTCTCTCTCTCAAATATAATATTTAAAAAAAACATAATTTTCCCAGGGAAGCAGAGATGGCTCAGTGATTAAGAGTACTTTTTGCTTAACAAGAGGACCTCTTGGGCCAAAGATTACCAAGTTCAGCTCACCAGAACCAAATAAAAATCTAAACATGGCCATGCATTTCTGTATCTGTGGTACAGAGATCAAAGAATCACAGGGCTCATGGATTAGGGAGAGACCCTGTTCTCAAGGAAAATATGTGGAGAATGATAAGGACACCACTGTTATCCTCTGGCTTCCATATGTGTGTCATTTACATACACATATGCATACACCACACATCACGCCCACCACACCATACACAGACTCTACACACACATGCACACACAAAGTACCCTTGCTGATTTATAAGATATACTTACATATCAAGGCATATTATATTATATATTATACAAATGTTTTGTTATTTTATAAAGTGTAAATAAAATATTAAACTTTCAGAATTTCCCATTTTCTAATTTCTGCTTATTTAAAACTTGATTTCAAATATCCAGAGATACTTAAGACCTCAACAATAAGGCAGACTTAAAACTCACCTACTATGACTCAGGGAACTGAGCAGAAGAGGGGGCAGAAAGATTTTAAGAGCTATGGTGGGGGCGAATACCCAGAAACATTGCCCGCCTCAGCAACAACACACACTGGGGGAAGGAAAAAAAGAAAGAAAAACTGGCTCCCTCTGGTGCAGTTCATAAACCCCTAAACTATGGACAGATCCAGTATGAGCACCAAGGGAGGACCCCAGTAGGTAGGGGACAGAAAGGAGGGAAACAGGGACACATTTACAAGATTTGCTCCTACAATGTATATACTTATTCATAATGAAGATATAAAAAATGGCTGGATCCAAATTGAAAATTACAACACCATATATAATCACTCAAAAATTACCTAAGTATAAACCTAATAAAAGTTATAAAATATAAAAAAATAAAACTTCATTCCATGTGCTTTTTTTTTTAATTTGGAAATCATTTTCCATTACCACAGACTACTTTGAGATTCCTCAGCAGTTAAGGAACTTGTCCAAAAAGCCTGAAGAGCTGATTTTGATTCCCCAGTACCCACATAAAGTGGGGTGCATGAAGTGGCACATGCATCTGGAGCTCTCTCTCTCTCTCTCTCTCTCTCTCTCTCTCTCTCTCTCTCTCTCCCTCTCTCTCTCTCCTTGCAAATCAACAAATAAAAAACTAACTGAAATGTGAGAATTTGATAGAAACATGTATCAAATTTTCCATAATTGCCCAAGGGACACACTGTATGAAAACAACTGTTACAGATCTGGGATAAGTAAAGTACAGTAAGTTTCTTTACCTAAGAGTAATTATTCTCTATTCAGATTCTTCCCTAGAAAATTTCATATGGAACAAAAATTGAAAAAAAATTAACTCATAAGCATATTGTAGCCTATAAATATTCAAACAAATTTTATTCTGCCATGACACCAGCTTAAGCCTCTTAACACTGTTTTATTTAATGTAAACTTAGGGAAACTGATATCAATAGCTTTCCCAGAAGTATCTATATTAATAGAGCATGCAGGCAATAAGATTATAAATCAATATTTGAGTTCTCTGACGTGAAGACTATAAATAATCAACCCTTTGTAATTTCCTTCAGCACATCCCATTCAATAATAAATACCTCATATTCTTACTCTGAACGAACAGTTGCAGTTAGCTTTGTACTGATCAAGCAAGGGGTGAGGGTTGATTCAGGAGAGTGATCTGACCCAGATGTAAAGATTGCCCCATCTGAGCCATTTCGCAGTGAAAGCTGAAAAAAGGATGCTCCCTTAGAAACCACTTAGAACATAAAGAGTTTCACCTTTGATGGCAGGAGGGAGGCAGAACCGTGTGCACGAGTCAGAAGCCTCAGCTCTTTAGCCTTCACTCTAGGTAACTGTCATAGAAGAAATTGGGAGCACGTGTCATAAAACAGTGAAACCCTTTTCCATAGCAAAGGACAAGATGATCTTAAACTGGGGAACTACCGGGATAGTAGAAGAAAGATCTAGAAACCTGTTGAGATTTCTAGGAAATCTGATTTGCCTCGTTGCAGGTCTTGTGAAATTGAATTCGAGAGTTGTTTTAATTTGCAGTAAAACTCCCTCACCGACCCACTGAAGCTCCTTAGCACAGTGGTGTGTAGCCAAACTGTGAGTTTAAAGAATTTGTATCAATGATGTTCCTGCTAGAGAGTAGTTTCTACTAAAATGTACAGTTCAATCTTGCAAATATTGAGACCAAATTTCTTGCCAATGAAGCAATCAGCCTTCGTCTTATGAGGAAGGCTGAGCCTGGGAATAATATGTTCCTTTTAAATTCAACAACTACTAAATGTAGCAAGAAATAAAATGATAAAACTTAATGTGCTGGGTGTGTTGACTTATGCCTACAATCCAAGCACTGAAGAGGCTGAGTTAGCAGGATAATATAAGTTCAAGGGTCAACTGTTGCAACACAGTGATTTCCAGGACAGCCTGGGCTATAATGGTTAGATTACCTCAAAACACAAAATGTTCATTGTAACCAATCATTCTCTACTTGGTATAAATATATATTAAATGTATATTTGTATTTTCTTAAGTCCAATTTTAGACCTTTTTTAGGAAAATAATTTAATTAGCAACTGTCTTTACTAAGAAAGGCATTCCCATATCCACATAGGTAAGCATGCTGTTTTCAGTGAAAGTTAATTTTGATTTCTGAAGATGGAGTGAAACGAAGCATGTGAATTACTCTCTTTTGCCACACACTATGGCGTGTAAATATGTAAGAGCATGAATGAGAAGATTTTTCACTTTTATTTCTTATATTGTCTCATAAACCTATTTAACAGTAAGCTGGTTATGGACTAACATAATTAACAGCATGTCTGTAAAAACAAAATCATATTCTCCAAAACAAACAAAAAATCCTGAGTGATCTTGATTTCTATTTTAGTTGATACTGTCATTGAAATTATCATGGATTTACCTAGTAATTGCCTGACTACAGAGATGCTGGGCTGTGAAAATGGCTTCGCAATTAAACATACTCGCTCGCAAAGCCTGTCAGCCTAGGGTCAATTCTCCAATATCAAGCCCATTCATATGAACCCAGAAACAAATCACACACACACTACTACAAATGTGCAAAAATACTCCCCGCAAAAATTCCATAAGTGGATTCACAATGTATATAATATTATGGGATTACCTTTGTTCACTATACATTAATTCCCTGAATATTCACCCAAACTCATACCAGCACTGCACTGGTTTTTATTGCTGAGTTGTATTCCTTGGCATGTATGTGTCCCAGTTGTTTATCTTAATGCTGAAGCATTAAGAATTGAATGATTCCCTTGACCAGACATCACACATAAACTCCTATGTACATTGATTCTCACAGTTTTCTTTTTAAATTTATTTATTGTTAATAATTAGACACCCAGTATGAATCAGTCTTGTGTTGGTACCCCCATTTCCCTCCTCCCTGGCCCCAACCCACTAAAGGCCCTCCTCAGCGGGATTGCTCAAAGGTCCATGTGGTGGGGGTTATGAATTGTGTGAGAGCTGTAGCCCATTTTGTGTGTGTGTGTGTGTGTGTGTGTGTTGTTGTTGTTTTTGTTGTTGTTGTTGTTGTGAGGCGGGCAATGTCTCTGAATATTCTCCCCCACCATGGCTCTAACAGTCTTTCCTCCCCCTCTTCTGCAAATGTCCCTGAGTCATGGTGGGTGAGTTTTAAGTCTGCTTTATTGTTAACTATGATTTTATTTCTCTGGATTAAGTTCTCAGAGGGAAATTTCTGGGGCCTAAAATAATTGCATATGTCTATCCATTCTCCAAAACAACTCTGTCATTATCCATTTCCATAGAAGAATATGTGTGACAGTTTCTCAGCATCTTTTCCAGCATTACTGATGTTCTCTTTTAGGCATTAAGATAATATATAGCTGTACTGTGTTATGATTTTGCTTTGCATCCTTCTGATGGCTAATGGTGTTGAATATAATTTCAGGTGCCTGTTTGCCATCTGTCCACCTCTTTAGTAAAATGTCTTTTTGTGTCCTTTTCACATTTTCTAACAGAGTATTGTGCTTTTTCGCCAAAGAGCCTTGAGAATTATTCATATGTTCTAAATGCTATTCCTTTGTCACTTTTATGATTGCAAATATTTGTTCTCTTAGTCTAAAGCTTGAGTTTTCATCCTCAATATGAGTTTTCACACACCAAAAGATTTTAATTTTGTTAAGGACTAATTTATCAATTTTACACTTATGGGCAGTGTTTTAGTGTCGAGTATGAGAAATTATTGTCAGGCTCTAAATTCAAAAGGTTTGGTTTTGGTCAATTTTCCTCTAAAATACTCCGCTGATGTAACCTATATTTAAGTAATCTGCATGGGCAACAAGTCTGTAGCTCATGAAAAGTTGACACTGGGTTTTTCTCAGACTTATTTCTCCTATAACTACTAATCATCATTTGTCAAAAAAGCTGGCTGAAGACTGGGCTATCCATTGACCCTACCACAAAGACTGATCCAGACAGCCCACGGAGGAGGATATCCAGCTGACTGGGGAGGGGGAAGGGGGCAATGAGGAATTGGGGATAACGACTCATTGTTGGCCCACTAAACAACGTAAATCATTATGGACAATAAATAAAATAAAATAAAATAATCTGACACTATCTACATTGGCCTCCATTGAATTGCTTTTGATGTTTTGTCAAAAATGGCATGGCCGTTGCCCATGGTGACACGAGCCTGGTAATCTAGTACTCAGCAGGCTGAGGCAGGAAGACAGAGAGCTCAAGGTCAGCCTAGGATACATGGTATATTTGAGGTGGGTCTGGGAAACATAGTGACACTCCCTCAAAAAAAGTCTGTTGGGCACAATTATATAGATTTCTGAACTCTTTGCTGCTTTTTAATGATTTCTATGTTCATATTGCTTCTGATACCATGCTCTTAGTTATTTTACTACATAGTTAGCCTGAAGAAGTGGTTCATTCCTCCCAGTTTATTCTTTTGTGCTCACATTTGTTTTTAGATAGTTCTAGAATATGTGTTTTTAAGAATATATTTTTATAATGTATTTTTCTATTATACATATAATTATATATATATAATTATATTTTGACAAGAATCACATTGACCCTTAGATCAACTTTGGGATATTTGAATCTTTATCATGCTGAGCCTTCCTGTTCATGAAGAGTAAGTATATCACTATCTATTTAAGCCTGGTTTGATATCCATGAATATTTTATCATTTCAGTATACAGATCCTGTGCATGTAAATTTGCACCTACACATTAAGTGCATTTGTATTTTAATTGAAGTAATTATATATGTTCTGTTTCTAACTTGGTTTCTACATTAATCAAGAAATAAACATGAAATTGAAATTGTATATGGAGTTTATATCCTGCAACCCCATTGGACTCTAATTTGCATTCTGCTGATGACTAATGATGTTGAATGCCATCTTCTCGGATTTAAATCAGGATGAACTCATCCATCAGTTAGAGGGAGGTTGTTATGTACATTCCTAAAGTTTTTCTACAAAGAAATGGTATCATCTGTACCCAGAGATTAACTTTATTTCTTCTTTTCCAAATTATTTTTCTTGCTTATGGCAGTAGCAGGAACTTCCAGGTTTTTTGTTAAATTGGCACAGTGAAAGTCAACATCCTGCCTTATTTATGATCTTAGAAGGAACTCATTAAGTCTTTTATCATTAAGCTATGTGGCCATCTGTGACTTTGCCGATGTCCTTTGTCAACTGGAATCAAATTCCTCTATTCTTAGTCTGCAGATGCTGAGTGTTTTTACCATGAATGGCTGTTGAATTAGGCATTTTCCATTACTTTATATAACCATGTGAATTTTATTCTTTGACATATAGATAGATTGTACCAACTGATTTTCAAATACTAAACCAGTTTTCCATACATGAGATAAATTCTACTTAGTAAGAAGGCATATTTTTTGGAACTTTGCTGAATTCATTGAATATTTTTAAATACTTGGTTAAGGCTTTTGCATTTAGATTTATAATAAATAGTCATTTTGAGTTTTATTGCTAGCTTTACTGTATTTGCCTCATCGTTACAGATGAGTAATGTTGGCCTTATAAAATGAATTTAGAACTATTTCTACATCTTCTGGAAACTGGTATTTTCTGGAATAAGATGGGTAAAAATGGCATTAGTTCTTTAAGTGGTTGATAAAATTCTTCAGTGAAACCATTTATATCCAGACATTTCCTTTATAAAGAGCTTTTGAATTAAGAATTAAGTGTCTTTAGAGGCCATTCAGATGGTCCATTTCATCTTGGTTCAAATTTAATAATTTTTGCTTTTAGAGGAATTGGTACATTTCTTCTATAGTTGTCAAATGTATAATTTTATTGACTTTTTTCAAAGAAGCAGTTTTTGCTTACCTTATCTTTTCTATTTTGTGTGTGTGTTTTCTCTTTATTGATTTCTCATTTGATTCTTTTGTGGTTAAAGAAGGCATTGCACATGGCACCAGTTCTTTTAAATTTAACATTTCCTTGATGTGCAATGATCCAGTCTATCTTTGTGAAAGTTCTATAAATGTGTACTAGTCAGTTCAGGCTGCTGTACAGCAAGACACAAAGAAGAGAGTGGATTAAAGAACAGTCATTTCTCACAGTTCTGGAGGCAGGACAATCTATGATCAAGATGCTAGCTGATATGATCTTGATAAATGCCCTCTACATGTGCTAAAAATTACTTACATCTCACTGTAATAGCACAAAGAAGAAAGAAAAAGGCAAAGGAAAGCCCATGTTGGCCTCTCTGCTTGCAAGGGATCTTATAACATTTTGAGGACCCTGCCTTCGTGAACTTTTCTAAATATAATCAGTTCCCACAGACCAATCCAATACCATCACCCTGGGGGCTAGAACTCCCCTGTATGAATTCTTGGAAAAATTCCTTTAATTGCTGATATGTCATATCCTGTTCTCCAAAACTTAGGTGCTTCACACATGCAAAGTCGAAATATTTTCCCCCAATGATCTAACAAGCCTTAAAGTGACTCAAATCAGCTCTTAGTCTGAATTTCAAAGGGTCCCCAAAATATAATATTGATTAAGATTCAACATATGGTTCTTACTTCTTGAGACAAAATGCCTCTTTGGATGTACAACTAACCCAAGATATATAACGTAGGATATTTGTCCATTTATGAAGGAAAGTTATAGACAAGAAGGAATCAGTGATGGGTTCTCAGGAAATCCAAAACCCAGCACAGCAAATCCCATTAGCCCTTAAATCCACATACAGATTGACACTCTTAGTTGGATGCCCTGCCCTCCGAGATATCAGGAATTATGATGTCACCTCATGATTCAAGGGAATAGTCCAGCCTTTCTGCCTCAATGGTGCCTTGCCTGCATTGCTGCCCTCCCCTGGCACAATAGTCCTATCGTTTGAATCTGAGATGAACTCTGCTCCTCCTCCAGACATATGCCTCTATTCTGAGTTAACATACTAATTAATGGTCTGTAAACTGATTTTGGGATCCTTCTTCCCTTTTCTTGAAGGATAATATACATGGTTTACAGCCAAATAATTAGTTCAGTTTCTTTGGGGAATGCAAGAATTTCAATATATTCCTTCATTCTGTGCCTCTTTGTGTTTCTTTAAGTACACACTGGCAGCGTCTGTGCTGGTACAATACCATCTCTGTTCCTGGCCACTGCCGATATGGCTGGCTGAAGTGATGAGCTCCATCTATAACTGCTTTATGAAATTGTTACTTAGACCTATCCTTCCTGTTCTCTTCCAAGGTCTCTCTCTCTCTCTCTCTCTCTCTCTCTCTCTCTCTCTCTCTCTCTCTCTCTCTCTCTCTCTCTGCATAGGCTGATGAATTTGTACAGTTTCATGTTCTGGTCTCTTCCTACTTAGAATTACATTGTCATTTCTCTTTCCCATTGCATGGTGTTTTCAGTACTTAGGAGGAGCCATGACAGACCTTCAACACTTTGATGAGAAATCGCTATAGTTAAGCATCTATTTGTTTTTAAATTCTTGGTGGGGATAAATTGGATTCTTGGTGGGGAGCCTCTTTCTGAATACCTGTCTCCTACATCCTCACATACTATAGGGATGGAGAGAAGGTTTTCTGGTCTCTTCTAATGGACCTTATAAAGGTACTTACTTCCCAAAGTTCTATTCCCAAATACCACTGGATTGAAGGTTAAGGTAACTACATGAGATTTGCTGTAGGAATTTGTGTACACAACACTCTCTGTTCTAGAGTGTTTGAATGAATAATATTTGCTGCTGTCATAAGGGCAGAAGATTCTCTACATATTGCTAGACTTGGTAAATCATTGACTTACATGAATGAGAGGCCAAGAACTTTGTCATGAACAACAAATCACTACCAGCTCATAACTTCTTGGGCCCTTCGCAGCTCATGACCCTGCTCCAGAAAAATCAGGCCATATTCTAAAAAGAGTGACAAGGAGTTTGAGGAAGACAGATGGCCTTCGCTGATGCCACAAGAGTTCATACAACCTAACAATGTTCTGATAACCTAGCTCCCATTTAAGAAGCAGACCTCTTATCTGCCAAGAAAAGTCACAAACTGGGCCATATCCATCTGGCTTGTCATAGGGCTTTGGGCTTGTGTGAAAGAATGATAAACATATATATATATATATATATATATGGTACAACAGATTGGATGCTTATTTCAAACAATGTAGCAAGAAGGATTTAGGTTAAATATTGAGAGAAGTTATCTAACAGTGAAAATTGGTATGCAGGCAGATCCTGCCAAAAATTCTTGGTAGAGATAGAAGGTCCCTGTAGCTTGGCTTTTGTTCCCCCACACCACCCACAGTTGAGTCATCAATCCTTAGAATTCTGTCACTTTGGAGAACAGTTAAGAATCCAAATAGGAAGTGACAGAGTGGGCTGTATGGGAGAGAGAGAGAGAGAGAGAGAGAGAGAGAGAGAGAGAGAGAGAGAGAGAGAGAGGCGAACACAAACTGAGTTCAGTGGAATCACCAAAGTCCCACGTGTCTTATCTCAAAATTTCACTATCCACAGTGGGCTTGATCCTCAGGATCTTGAGGTAACCACAGAGCTTCTCTCATTGTGTCAGCACACTACTACCATGAATCCTGAAAGGGGAAAGTGTCTGTTTCTCTTATGGGTTTGTTTGCTCAGTCAACCATAACAAAAGAGCAGATTCTGTAGCTTAAAAAAACACATATCTGTTTTCTTACAGTTCTGGAAGCTGTAGATTCAAGATCAAAGTCCCAGCAAATTTGGTTTTTGGCAAGGCCTCTTTTGTAGAGCTGTTCATGGTAACATTCTTTGTCTTTTTTTCAGACAGCCTTCTCTCTTAAGAGAGCATGGTATGGTATCTCTATTCTTATAAAAGCACCAGGCTTAAGGAGCCTTATTTAACATTTATTACCACTTTTATACATTGTGCTTTAAATGCGATCGCGGTAGGGCTTGGGGTTTCAATATGTGAAATTTGTGAATTTTGTGAGGGATTCAATTCAGCTTATTTCTATCCCCTTTAAAACACAAATACAATCCTTCCATGAATCCCTAAGCCAACTTCTCTATTAAGCCATTCACTGGCAAAAGAAATCAACTTACAATATTTATTTTCTTGCCAGAGCCAAAGAAGGTTTGTTCTCCTCTTATTCTGGAACACTGGAGGAGTGAATTAAGCTTGCCATGCTGGTGAGGAAATCACAATATTGAGCATAGAAGGGGCCTTTTTAAAACCACATGGAAGAAGTTACGTGCATTTACAAGTGAAGGGAGAGAATGGATCAAGAGGAAAGAAAATACATGAGAAGCTCCAGCTCAGGATGTAGATTCTCACCATCCTTCAGGGTTATGCTTGTACCTTCAAACAAAAATACTAATATTTCCCTTTATTTTTTTATTGTTCATAATGAGTTACATTATTTAATGTGGAAACAATGAGTTATCCCCAGTTCCCCAATGCCCCTCTTCTTCATCCATCCCTAATCAGCTGGTTATCCTCCTCCATTGGCCATCTGGATCAGTCCTTGGAGCAGGGGACCATGGATAGCCTTGGAGTCAGCCTGGTTCCACTGGCCCTACTGTGCTGTTACTGAGGGGGTCCATGTCTCTGGATATTCTTCCCCACCAAGGCTAGCACAATCTTTCTGCCCCTTATTCTGCTCAGTTCCCTTAGTCGTGGTGGGTATTAAGGCTGTTCTATTGTTGAGGTCTTAGGGACCTCTGTACTCCTGATTTTGGTTAAATAATATATTATGTTTTATAATTTAGTGCTTTATATATAATTTAATGTTCACACAAATACATGTTTTATTATTAAAATCAAAGGTATGGCCGCCAGAGGGTTGGGGACATGGAGGAGGAAATGGAGGGACCATCACAAGACATGCTCATTCAATGTATCTAATTGTTGACAATAGATATGTTTTTGTAAAAAGCATAGGCTTGCTGTAATGATGGAGTAAAGATTAATTTTTAAAAGGGATAAACTCTTTCACAAAGTAAAGTTGGTGTTCCATTCCTTCATATGTTTATATTCACACCACAAAATCACTTTCCACATTTTACGTTCCTGAAAATCTATTTCATTGCTTGCTAGAGACTTTCATAAAAAGAGTAGTGGAGACAGTAGACACCTGTGAACAATGAAGCGTCATGAGTCAAAAAGTGTAGAAATACATAGATGTCACATTTTGGAGCTGGATACATCAAAGGTGTTCTAGGGTTTCTGCAAAATACAGATAGGAGAAGCCAAATACAGTGAAAATGTAGATAAAAGGAAATGCCCTTTCAAAAATTTTTCTAAAATTAATATGAAACAAAGAACAGGGCAATTTTTTTGTTACTTCTACTTCCTAATCCATGTAACATTGTGTTCATAAAAGAGAACTCGGAAAAAGTGTGACTTAAATGTGCCTTTGTTTTTAAATAAAAGCAGATTATAACACATTTGAGATTTTGTAGGGATTGTGATTTCAGTTTCCAAAACTTCAAATATAGAAGCCTCACTCTCAATATTTCACTGCAAATCCCTTCTACCATAGTTTAAAAGCATATAACTTATTTTGTCTCACATTTAACAGCTAGGGGAAATGTTTCCTAATGTTGAAATATACCCTGACTGTTAGAGTTGGTTTGTGACATTTAGGTGAGATTTTGGAATTTAGCCTCTGAAGTTATAGTTAAAATTTATAGATATTGGGATGGGATGATTGTATTTTGCATACAAGAAGCCTATGACTTGGGACTTAGGGATAGCATATTGTGGGTGGACCTTTGTAGAACACATACATAGATTGCACATACTGAAGATGTGTTGGTTTCAATGCAAAATGCTCCCTATAGTGTTTGTGATTAGGTCTCATAATCCCCAATGAGTGGATCCTTTGGGAGGTGGAGTCTTGCTGGAAGTGGTATGTCACTGAGGTAGGCTTTGGGATTTTATATTCTAGCTCTGCTTGCCAGGGCTTGCTAACTCTTGGTGCTTCTTGCTTGGATATGTGACTATATGAACTGACTTCCTTATCTTGGCATGCTTTCCCCCACCATGATGAAGCTTCTCTTTGAGAAATAAAGCAAAATAAAACTTTTCCTTCTATAAGTTGCTTCTAATCATGTGTATTGTCTTAGCAAAGAAAAGGTAACTGCTACAGCTGTCTAAAATTTTACTTACATTGTGCAGTACCTTGGAGATGCAATTGCATTATAAGTGTACAACATTTCAGGAATGGAATTAGGGCATTTGAAAGAAGAGATTCTAGAGTATTTGCTTGTTGTCATACTCTCTGTTCCCTTCAATCAAGGACACAAAAAAGGCTTTCTATAAACCAGGAAGACTGTCCTTATTTGGACACCAGATTTTTCTGTTGCTAAGATCTCAGACTACAGACTGACTTCCTCTCTGTGAGAAATGTGCTGTCTAATGGACTTCCTGAGTGGCTTAATTAATTTACATTCCAGTTAGCAATATATGGGTTTCCATTACTCCATACTAATATCAGGACTGGGTAGTATTTAGTTTTTACTTTTATTATTCAAGTAGGTATGTAGGGATATAACCTTGTTTTAAAATTGTATTTCCTACACTTAACATAATACAGGCCAATTGTAACCTACCTTATAAAGAAGGCAAGATGAGATACTCCTGGATGTGTGAGGACAAAAGAAAGTAACAGAAAGAAGGGGAAACAAAGAGAAAGACAGGGACAGGGGGAAGGGAGAAAACCAAGCTAACTTAGTGGTCATGAAAAATCCTGACTGTTCTTACAGGAATAAGATGGCAATATGTATAGACATAATAGAGTAGACATTGTTGATCTTTTGGGTTTAGAATACTAAAATAATTTTAACAAAGGAATAATTATCATAAATATTCAAAATATGTTAAAATGTGTTAAACATTTTAGCAGCTCCTTTATACCAATATTCTTTTTTAAATATATATTTATTGTCTATAATGAGTTACATTATTTAGTGGGCAAACAATGAGTTGTTATCCCCCATTGCCCAATGTACCCCCTCTCCATCCCCAATCAGCTGGATATCCTCCTCTGTGGGACGTCTGGATCAGTCCTTGTGACAGGGGACCCTGGATAGCCTAGTACTCAGCCTGGTTCTCCTGGCCCAAGTGTGTTGTTACTTAGGGGTGCAATGCCTCTGGATAGTCTCCCCTACTCCTTTCACCATGCACAAAAAATCAACTCCAAATGGATCACAGACCTCAATATAAATCCTGTAACCCTGAACACCCTGGAAGAAAAAATAGGAGGAACTCTACATGAAATAGGAGTAGGGAAAAATTTCCTGAGCAAATCTCCAGCAACCAATATTCTTGTTGTAGTTACCTTCTTATTGCTGGGATTATGCACCCAACCAAAAGTGGCTGATGGAAGGAAAGTTTTTATTTTGGTTTTCAGTCTTGAGGGACAGGTTCATGTTGACAGTCATGGCATGAGCAGAGGCTGGACTTCACCTCTGCCACAGCCTATGGAATAGCAGAGAGACAGTGAGCAGAACTCGGGCAAGGGTGAGCTGGCTATAATACCACTAAGCCTGCCTTCACCAACTCACCTCTAGCAAGGTGGCACCTCTCAAAATGCCACCAGCGAGGGACCAAACCTCCAGAACTTATGAGTTCATGAGGGACACCTGATTCAAACCAACACTTTTATACTTCCTATAAAAATACATTATACATCATAACATTTATTTGGTACTTACCTGAATAATAAACCATATTTATTATCACAGCTTCTTATAGCCTTTAGATTTGTCTTAGTATAAGCTTCCATGAATTATTAAAAATATCAATTGATTTTATTTCAAAATTCCATTTTATTATTATTGTGAGCTTTTTAAATGAAAGTGAGAAATAATATCCTTAGACTTATTTTGATGAGGATTTTAATTTTGAAAGCTTTTCTGTCCCATTACATGAAAGAAACATTCAAAGTTAAGACTTTGGGGTTATTGTTAATATCAATTATGTGATTAATGTTCTAACAACTTTGATTCCAGAGTATGCTCATAATTCCTCCAGGCTAATATACTTCCTCTCTCACACATTGCACTGTATATTTAATCAACAAGTATAAACTGAAGCACAAATAGAGACTTGTTCAAAGCAGTAACAAGTCAAAATTATGTACATTACCATTCACAAGGTTTTCTGTGTGTGTGTGTTGCTTAACAAAAAAAAGAATGAATCATGGATATAAAGCATAAAAATTGTTGTAGACCAAAATATTTGATTACTCCAAAGTATAAGTTTTTTTTCTTATCTTTATAAATCCAATTTAGTTTGTACAGCAATGTTCCCAGTGCCAAGAGAGAGTATCGATTCAACCAAAACTAGTACTTTTACCAGGATATTTGAGGATTTTGCTTTGCTTCATGCTTTTGATTTTGATTTATGTATTTGTGTTTCTGAGCTTGGACATCAGGGTCTTATGCAAGGAAGTTAGGGACCACTGAGCTAACCCACCAGCCCCATATTGAAGCTTTTAACCAGCCAAGCCTTGTTCAATCAAGCATAGCATATGGTTTGGTTGTGGTTTGGATTTGAAGTATCTGTCAGGAAGAATCATATGCTGAAGGCTGGGTCCTGGGTTGCATGAGCTATGAAGTGATGTAATGAAAGCATTAGGAGGTTCCCATTTACAGTTGAGCTGGAAAAGTTTGGAGATGTGAACAAGAGAAGTCCTAGAATGCTACACATATGAGATTCTGGTGATAGCTCACTAGTATTGCAGCAATGACTTCACCGTGTATGAGGGTTTTGATGGAAATAACAGGAATGGGCAAAAGTCTAATCCTGTTATATCCTGGCAAAGGGCTTCTGTAAATGTGATCCAAGCCAAATCTTATTTGGAGGCTGATTTTAAAGTGATGGGCTAGTTAATCTAGCTGTGAAAATTCCAAGGAGTAATTTCATTCAGACCATAGTGCAGGCATTGCTAGATACTTTTAGGCCTATTTACTGGGTGACTCATAAACAAGGATTAGGAAGATGTGAAAAGCCTACTGTCAGACCAGAAAAGTAGTATGTTTTAAGTTGGGACAAAGGATGTATTGTTTGCTGAAAGTATTAGTGTCATTAAAAGAAAATCACTACTTTGCACTGGAATACCAGGAAAGATTTTCTGAGGGCACCTCAGGAATTGACAAGAACCCCCCATTGTAGGGGCATGAGTACTAAAGTAGAAACTCATGTGAAAATCTTTGCTTTGAAATGAGATCTCCAGGGCCCCCTGCTCCCTGATGGCCCCATGGGAAAGGGTATCCAGGTTCAGCCATTGCAGCAATCAAATTGCTTACCTGCTGTGGTTCTAGGGAACCTTTATTCTCATCAAGCTGGAGACCAGGTTTGGTGTATTTCATAGGGTTTGTTCTAAAGACTTAAGGAATGCAATAATTGTGAGTTTCCTGATGCTTCCACCAGGATTTCAATGAGAAGCTTATGAGGTCAGATATATTTCATGCCAGGGTCAGAATCATTGCCAATACCTCATAAATTGGTCATGAGTGAAACTCTGAGGTTGATGCCAGAGCTGTGTTATGTAACCTCAGGCAGATAGAGTGGCCAGGAAAGTGTATACCAAGGAGAGCTGTAGGCAGAGAGCAAAGCAGGACAGGAAAGAAGCCATGTGGCTGCAGCCTGGATTCCCATCGGTTGGGGATACCTAAGCCTTTTAGGGTCCATTTCCTGCCACCATGTCCCCTGGATGTTAGACCTGGAGCTTTTGGATTTACTCTCTGCACTGCTGGATTTTGGTCTTGCTTCAAGTTGAGCCTTCTATGGTATTTTCCAATTCATCCCTTTGTATGTTGGTGTGTTGACAATGTGTTATCTCAAGATTATATACTGGGAGTATGTAAATTGTTTCTGATTGTACATGGACTCACAGATAAGCGATACCCTGAATCTCTCTCAAAAGAGACTTTGGATATAGAGTTTGGTACAGTGTTGGGACACTTGAAGATGGACTAAATAAATTTTGCAATATGAGATGACCTTTAGTATTTAGAGTTCATGGTAAAATTTTATGGATGGGTTCCTATATTGAAGACAGAGATCTTACTTGGTAGATCATATACATGAAAGGTGATTGGAACATGCGGACTCTGACATAAGCATCATTCACTGACTATAATTTAAAGGCATTATGTGGGATTATTTGGAGATGGTTGAAACTATGAACAGAGGCTGGTAAGAGGAAATCAATCACTAGGGGTATGCCTTTTAAGGATACATCTTGACTTTGACCCTTCTCCTCATTTCCTGCTTCCTGCCCACCATGTGGTAAACAATTTTCACCCCATGCATTTTTACCATGAGGATTTTATTGGGTCACAGGCTGAAAAACAGTGGAGTCATACAACTTTGGACTGAAACACCTGAAATCCTGATCCAATGTAAACATTTTCTCAAGTGGTTTATATCATTTTTCACAGTGACAAAAAAACCAATACATGTTTGCTATTCTCCATCCCCTCAACTCATGTTCTAAATTGTATCCCAGTCAGGGAAACACTTAAAAAAAGGCTTCATTAATATGTTCAAGTACACCTTCAGGTCAGGACAATTCTTGGATTAGAAACTGTAGTCTAAATTAATCTTGCTAATGCTGTCATACTTTGTCTGGTTTTGATCTAAACATAGCAAGCATTTCACTAATAATTTCCCATGGTACTTCCTATAGGTGGTTCTGGAAATTTTCTTTACTCTATAACAAAATGCAAGTATTAGATAGTCTTTACTTTTCCTTTTAGTTAGCTTTTGATATTATTTATAAACAAAATATCTGAAAAATTCATAGTTGGTCCTGTAACTATAAAACAAAAGGGCTAGCAATTACAATCATTCATATTTAGAATAGTAGATCAAAATGTATTCCATATGTCCTTGAATACATCATTGAATGGTTCAAATGTGCTAGCAAGATATGCAAAGGTTTCCATTATTTAAGGTTTAAATATATAAGTCATCTATTCCTGTAGAATAATGAGACCTCTCCATTACCTATTTATTGTTAAATATTTGTTAAACACTTCCAATTTTAAGGGCCACAATTCCATTTTAAGGTACCTTATAACAATAATAATCTCCCAAACAGCAATAGAAATACCACAATAAAAGAAACTAAACTATTTATTTTACTGTTTTAAGAACATACTTTGTACTTGCTACCCCTTGATAGATGTATTACAAGACATATCAGCACGCATGTGCTCCAATCCCCGTCACTTGCTTCATTTTTTGTGTTATACCAGTCTTTAATGGCAGCACATTTTCAGCCTGAACACTTGAATGATATAGAACTTGCTCACCTCCGAGGCATCCTGTTCCAATTCTGAACAGCTCTCATCAGTATTAAATGTTTCAGGATCATTACAAAATGATGTTGTATATAGATTTTTGCAAAATTGCTTTTGTGTTTGAAGCATCAAATAAGCTAATCTATGTCTGTTCATGCTAACAGGTTCTCATTAGTCAAGGGTAACAATAGGAAAGCAAAGATAATCTGTGGGATGAAGCTGAAATATGAGATATCATAGAATTCCAACCTGGCAGAGTGAGTCCTTGCTAAATGACCTTGTACATCTCCTGCTGAGCCTTTTGGTTTACAACTCACTATCCAGTTTTCCTCATTTTAGTACAATTAAACCTGCCACCCGTGAGCTCTAAAAATGAACAACATACTGCATATGTTGTGTTCATCGCTATTTTACTAGGGCCCAAAAAATGTGGCAGACATCCATCGTTGTGTTCATGCCAAAGTGCAATTTGTCGATTGAAAGATGCTGTGTGTACAGTGGGAACGGGTTGGAAAGCTTCTTTGGCACGCCACCAGAACTCTTGCATAGTGATTTCAAATTTTAAAAATAGACTCTGGCCAACTCATAGGTGACATGGATCAAGTTACTTACTGATTTATAATAGTGACTCAATATGTCATCAAAAAAAAATCCCAAATCACAAGCAATGCTGTGTGCATAAAATGTCAACTCACAATGATGTTGCTAGTATTGTCTATCAGCTCTTGTTTCTCATGGGCACCATTTTTAGCAAACCAAGAAGGATATGTTTCAACCACTGACTAACGGGAAAAGTTGAAGTTTTATAAGGCACACACCTTTAATCCCAGCACTCGGGAGGAAGAGGTAGGAGGATTGCCTTGATGTCAAGGCCAGCCTAAGACTATAGTGAATTCCAGGTCAGCCTGGGCTAGAGTGAGACCCTACCTCAAAAAAACAAAAAAAAAAGTTTCATATTTGAATGTGTTTAATTTTTGTTAAAAATTTATTGTGAGGCAAATTACTAATGCAAATCTACACAGGCCCAGCTCTTCCATTCCTGAAATGACTCATAGCTTTCAATCACAAATGGAAGCAAATTACTGTAATTTAACATGTTGAAAGACAGGTGGATCTTTAACTGGAAGCAATTAAAATAGCTATTCCAGGAGTGAAAACAAATTACAATCATCACACTATAATTATATATGATACATGCTAACTTAATTTTCCTGACTGTTATGTTAAACCTATAAATAAAATAAAAGAAGAAAATTGGTTTTTGTGTGTTCATGACATATGGGACAAGGATGTAAAATAGAAAAATGGAGTAAATATTAATGATCAGCAACATGAAGTAATGACAACATACTATATATGTCATTACAATTAGAGGTAAAGCATCACCTTTCACAGAAATAGTGATAAAATAAGCCTCACTTTCACTACCACATGAGTCATACAAATATGACTGGCTTCAAGAAGCAGTCACTTAATCCACTGCAAAGGTTTAGAATTCTATTCTGGATTTACTCAGGACCGTCATCAGGAGGATTTGAAGGACACAGTGTAGACTGGAAATTACAGAAGTGAGTGAACTTGACAAATAAGCAAGAGGTGTTATTGATGTACTCCAACCTAATGGACAGAAAGAAATTAAAAAAATATCTGGGGCAATATCGGAATTACACCTGAAGTCTCCAAAAGGGAAACGTGAGAAAAAGAAAATTAAAAAAGAAATAATTTCCCCCAATTTATTAAAGACATAATTTTACAATTCAAAATGTTTCACAAACTCAAGGTAGAATGAATTTAAAGAAAACTATACCTTGACACATCATAATGAATCAATGACAAAAATGAGAAAAATCCCATAAATGGTCAGAGAAAATAGGTTATACATTGGGCCACAAAGTAAATGAAAATGCACATAAATGGCATGAAATAATCTCATTGTTTACATTGACTAAACCGGACGGGATTAAATTATAAATCAATAGGCCTAATATATTCATAAAAATGTGAAAATTATATTGTGTACTTTAATACAATAATGAAATATCAAGGCAATTAAAAACTATTTGCAAATTAGTAATAATTAAAAGACAACAACCCAGAATTTTCCAGATACAGTCAAAACAGTGTTTAAAGGAAAATACTGGATTTAAAATATTTATAGCATGAAAATGTCTGAATAATAACAAGAGACAAGCAAAGGAAACAACCAGAAAACCAACATAGGTAAAAGTAGAAATCAGTGAAACAGGAAAGAGACACAAAACAGGAGACAAAGGCAGCTCTGACTTTTAGAAAAAGTCACCAAGTTGGTAGAAGATACTGGAGCCGTAAGCAAGCCAGTAGAACTGCGGAGCATTGCAATCCATCTCTATCATGAGGGACAACCACATTATCAGTATGAATCTTTCTAGCATTCAACATCAATATCCATCCTATAAACATAAGGGAATGCTATGAATGACTTCATGCCAACAAAATAGGCCAACTAAGGTGAAAGGAATTAATATGCAAGAAATTAGGCATGAACATGGACAAAAGCCAAATAATGAAGTACAGAATACAAGACAAACTAGTTATGTCCATAATGAATACAGACTTAAATAAAAAAGAGCTGTCTTGAAGAAAAAAATACCTCTTGGAAGTATTCAAACTCAAAGTTAATCTCTACATATTCAAAAAGGCCCTGATGAATATTAATCTATTTTTGTCACCATAATTTGGACAATCCTGAGACCTTCATACAAGCTCATATTTTATAAACTTCGTCAGAATTCCTTTTGTTTTGCATTGCCTTATTGTATTTTCATTGCAATGACAAAATACCACAGTCTAGGTATTGTAGGACTAAAAAAAATTAATTTCTCATGGATCATGTGGCTGGGAACTCCAAGATTAAGATGTTCACACTTTTAGTATCTTTCTTGCCATATCCTCACCTGGTAGAAGGGACTAAAGATCAGTGCTGTGCCTTCAGATGCTAGAAAATACTTGGAATGTGAAGGAAAGAATAGCACACTCCCATCACTATTTTCTGAGAGGAACTCTAATCTCATTCAGCATGGTGGAGTGTGCATGACATAATTAATTCCCCAAAGGCTCTAACTGTATCTGGATACTATCACATTGGGTATTAATTATTAATAACAAGCTTCAGAGTGATATAAATTCAAAGCATAGCATCAATTTATAATATTTCATTAATGTATACTATCACGTTTTGTTTTTCCATGCACTGTTTGGACATTTAGGTTAATTTCATGTTTTACACATTATGAATAATGTTGCTCTGAACACAGGCATACAAGTATTTTTTCAAGACCCATGGCAGTCCAGTTTTCCAGCACATTTTTTAAAGTGCCTAACCTTTCTCCAGATCAAAGACTATAACAACACAAAATATGTTCTCTGTGTATGGTGGCTTTTTGTGGATTTTTGTTCCTCTACAAAAGATAGAAGACTAATTTGTAAGGTTTTAATAGGAGAGCCTAAAATAATCATACTATGAAAAGGGTTTCTCTCATCACTTGAATTTTATTTGGCTTGAATTGAATGTCGATTGTTCTTTGTTTTTAACTTATATTAGGATTTTCTTTTTAATCTCTGTAAGAGTGCTATCTATATTTTGGTAAGGATTGCATTTAATCTGTAAGACACTACTGAATATTGAAAATTTTAAATATTAAATTTTCCATATTTTAAACATCGGCAAGCTACCAATATTTTGTGTCTTCATAAATTTCTGTTAACCCTATTTTCAATATAGAGGATTTTTATTTCACTAGTGAAATTTGCCCTAAATATTATACTTTTACAGCTACTGTAAATGGAGCTGCTTTCACAACTCCTCCCAGCATGTTCTTCATCAGTGTATGAATATGCTGTGCAATTTTATACAGGATTTGTGTCATGAAACATCACCACAGTCAACAGTTACTTGGCAAAGCTTTTGCAGCTTTTTTCACATTTTTTTCTTTTTTTAATTTTTTATTGTCCATAATGAGTTACATTATTTAATGGGCAAAAAATGAGTTGTTATCCCCCATTCCCCAATGCTCCCCCTCCTCCCCACCCCTAATCAGCTGGATATCCTCCTCCGTGGGTAGTCTGGATCAGTCCTTGTAGCAGGGGACCATGTATAGCCTAGTACTCAGCCTGGTTCTCCTGGCCCAAGTGTGTTGTTACTGAGGGGTGCCATGCCTCTGGATAGTCTCCCCCACCATGGCTCTCACAATCTTTCCGCCCCCTCTTCCATTCAGTTCCCTGAGTCGTGGTGGGTGATTATTAAGGCTGCTTTAATGTGAGCTTAGGGATTTTTGTGTAGAAAATTGTTGGTTTCTGTCATCCTGGCTTATCCTGTGTTGATTGAATGGCTGTGTCTGTGGGTCCCTTGTTCATCCAGTCATTCTCTGCGGGATTCCATATGGATCCTCAGCGATATGACTGTGGTGGCTCCTCTCTTGCCAGGATCTCAGCTACCTGCCTACGGTTGGATGGTAGGATTAGATGGGCCACAGCTCTCTCGCTGCATCCTGAAAAATACAAACACAATCTCCATCAGAGAATGAGATCAGTGTAGGTTAACAAATATACACAATTCTGGATTACCTATATTCTATTTTAGTAGCCTCTCCGTCAATCGCTCCCATAGTGCATCTTTTCTTGGGAGCTCAAGAGTCCAGGATCCACTGCATATCACCATGAATCCCAAGTTCCAGACAAGAGCTCCCCTTCACTGAGTGGAATATTTGGCCGAATTTAAAAGCTGTTGATTGTCTCTCCAAGGCCCAGGCTCCTCCATTGCACATGTGCTTCTTTCTTGGTTCGCTGTTCCCTTCCAGTAGGAGATGTGGTCAGCCTACTCATAGCCGCAGACTGTGCTTCATGCCAGTGGTCTCTGTTTACTCCAGCTGTCTTTGATCAGCTTCCCATGGCAGCTTGTGAAGTGCATACTTCATCTGAGGGTGGCTACTCTTACTTTTGTTTTCCATTTACATTAAATAAATTTTTCCAAATCTTTACTTTTAGTCGGAATGAATTTTAAGCAGTGATGTGAGTTTTTGTGACTAATATAATAACATTTGGTCTTGGTTTCCAACATATTCAGCTAATTAAACCTTCCTAATGGAGAATTTAAGTTCAATCCATTCACATTGAAGATCATTACAAATATGGTAAGATTCTGTTGTCATTTTCATTTTGTTCCCATTGCTTTGGATGCTCTTTGCCCTTTCCTTCCTCTTGATTTTCAGTATTTTCTCTGAAGTGTAAATATTCACACTTTCCCATTTTTCCTCTGTATACCTACCATTCTTATGGGACTTCTTTGTGGCAGGATTACATGATGGTAGTTACTTTCCTTAGGCTCTTAGCTATGGAACTCCCTTCAGCGTTGTTTGCAGGTTTGGTCTGGTGGTGAGGGATTTCTTCAGGTTGCCTTTCCTTTGAAACCTTTGAAATCTTTTTCATTTCTGAAGGCTAAACTTATAGTATATATTGTTCTTTATGGACAGGTTTTCTTACAGAACTTGCAGTGCGCCAATCTGTAAATCTTTCTTTGTCTTAGATGTTGACATTTAAGTATGCTATAACATGAAGAGACATTTTCTGTTGTCAAGTCTGTTGGGGGTTCATTGAGCCTCCTGGATCTGATGGCAATGTTTTTCCCAAGATTTTAGATGTTTAAGGCTCTCATGGAATAGTTGAACATATAGTTTATGGATTTTTCTCTTTCTTATTTAATAATACTTGTTATTTAATATTTGTTCATTCAATTTCTATAATTCTGTGAACCGTTCTTCATTCATCTGGAATTGATTTCTCCTTTTCTTTATTACCATGTGATTGAAGCATTTTATAAAACTTCAAGTTCAGGAGTTATTTTGCTTACTTTAAACATCTTTAAACATATTTTCTACCTATCTGACTTCTTCAGCTCCACAATATCTAGTGAGATTTAAAAAAAATCTTTATCATCCATGCATTTATTTCTAATTAGACTGGAGTAGCTACCTTTGTTTTCATTCATCTCATTAACTTTCCTTAGACTCTGATTTTGAATTTTTTCAGGCATATCATCATTTTCTCTCCTTGGAGGTGTTTTGTCAGAGGCTTACTGGGATTCCTGGAAGTAGCGATGTTTCCTGGTTTTATTCCTGCCTTGCATTGTCCCTATATTAGTATTTGTACATTTGGACTACCTGCTGCCTCCAACAACTTTATAGAATAAACTCATGCTAAGAAATTTTCTGAACCTAAATCTTTATGTGTTAGTTTGTAAGTTGCCTGGGGTTTCAATGGGGTTCTGGCGTGCATCCAGCTGTAATCAATGGCTTTGGGTGGTGTGTTTGGCATCAAGGGCAGATCATTGTCCAGCATGGGCAGTGCACTTGTACACAGCAGTACACAAGAATCACTCTGTGAGGGACAGAAAGGGCTAGGATCATTCAAGTGAGTTGGAAGTGGTGTGACAGCTGTCACAAAGTGGAGACAATGCAAATGTTGTCACATGAGATGCACCCATGTGTCTCCAGAGGCAGTATAGAAAGGGAACTGCTCTGGCCTGCCAGAAGGGTATGGCACTAAGAAGTAAGAGTGGGTATGCAAATTGGCATTCATCTCAAGGTGGCTCCGTGAAGATGAGGGAGGACATGCAATGTGAACTGACTTCAATCCCCAGAGGAATGTAATGGGGACACCTCCATGACAGTAACTTCCAGTGGGCTTCAACGTAGAGTAAGTGAATAAAGGGAAAAACATAGTCTAAATGCTAAATGTGGGCACAGAGCATATAAAAGAAGCAAGATGCCCAGCAGCAAAATATGCAGATGTTCTCAAGGGCAATAGGGGCTGCTGGGGTGTCCTACTTACCTTTCCTCCATCAAGGGCAGTTTTGTGCTCACATTGGCCCATACCACAATAATAGGGCATTGATTCAAGACATACTATCTCCTTTTAAACCAAAATTCATTTTGTGGTCCAACATATGGTTTATTCTGGAAAATGCCCCTGGTGAATTTCAGAAGGATGTGTCAACTATTGCTGGTTGGGTTGTTCTGTTTATGTCAGACCTAGTTTTATTTTCTTTAACATCCTATTTTCTCTTCTGATTATTCTATTCACTATCGGTAGAGTAGTATTGTAGAATTATTTCTCCCTTTAATCCACCAAATTTTACAACATGTATTTTGACCATCATTCCCCAGGTGTGTCATTTGTCTTCTTACTGGATCAATATATAATGTGTAGCTTTGTCTCAAAAGGTATATTGACTTAATGACTAATTGGACCAAAATTATATATAGATACTCTGGCTTGATGTACATTACTATTCCTAGATGGCATGCTTTTATCTTTGTAAATCCAATTTATTTGTATCTTTGGATATAAAGTGAGTTTCTTATAGACAGTATAGAATTATTCATGTGTTTTTTAAATCCATTCTACCAATCTCTGATAGGTTTGTTCAATCTATTAACATTTAAAGCAGTTACAATAAAGATATTCTTATTTCTTTCTGGTTCCAGTTTTTCTCTACATGCCACTTTGGGTTTTCTCCCTTATTTTTGCATTGCTGTCTTTTGTGCTTTGTTGATTTTTTTTTATTAAAATGTTTAAATTTCTTTGTTGTAATTCCATATCTATTTTTTGAAATTGCATCTAACTTCTTAAATCTATACAACTCTAATTTTACTTTGTCAGCTCTTGACTTCAGTAGAATACAATTATGTGCCCTTTAGAGTTTTGTCCTTACCCCCTTACCATTGCTGGTATCACAGAAATTATATTTTATACACTGTATACTTAGAACTACAAATAATAGTTCTTTTGAATGCATTTATCTTTAATTATATAGAAAACCAAATATGGAAATGCAAACTATAGTTTTAGTAATACCAGCTTTTACAGTATTTTTATTGTATTGATGTCTTTTACAAAGTAGAAAATAAAATATAATAGCAAACTATTGTGGAAGAAAATGGTTTTACAATTGCACATGTATTCACCTTTACTGAGATCATTTTCTTTCTTCCATGTGTCTTTGGGTTACAACAAATGTCCTCTTAGTACACCAGTCAGGGTTCCTAGGAGAAGTTATCACAAGGCAGGTGTCACAGTAATGAGCTGTTCTGATTTAAGTGATAATGTCTTCTCTTTCTTAATTTGAATGACAGAAAGACAGTTTTATCATATGTAGACTTTTCGATGAGAGATTTTTTTTCATTAAGATTTTGAATTTACTATTTTCTATGTACCAATATTTTTGATATGAAATCAATTTAAATACATGTTGATGTTTCCTTCAACGTGATGAACTATCAATCTTCTACTAGAAAGATTGATTTTTTTGGAAAGTTTGTAATGTGAGTGGTTCATTTTGCATTTATCTTATCTAGTACATTTTGAGATCATTGGATGTTTCCATTCATATAACATGAAATTTGAGGTATAATAAAATTTTTTTCTCATATTCTCCATATCAACTTTGCTGTCCGTTCTTCTGTGACTCCCACATCCATGTGACCTGTTTTAAAATGTTCCACAGTTCGCATATGCTCTGTTTTCTGCTCTCAAATGTTCTGTGTCTTTCTGTTCTTGAGACATGATCGTTTCCATGGTTGTTGCAGTCAGCATTCTAGTTGCTGCCCAGAAAGAACCCAAACAAAGCGGCTTGTGGAGGAATGGGTTTATTTGGCTTACGGACTCAAGGGGAGACTCCATTCTGGCAGGGAAAACGATGGCATGAGCAGAGGGCTGGACATCACCTCTGCCACAGCACTGAAAACAGCGGCAGGAAGGTGTGCCAAACACTGGCAAGGGGAAGCTGGCTTATAACCCCCATAAGCCCACCCCCAACAACACAGCTCCATTGAGGTTGCAAAACCCAAACTGCCATCAGCTGAGGATCTATCTATCAGAACACATTCAATTGTTTGTGGGGGACACCTGTATCAAACCATGACAATGGTCTTCCCTTCAAAGTCACTCATTCACTATTATCTTATTCTCAAAACCTTGAATCCCCTTATCAATTTTTTATTTAATTTTTTGAACTTGTTATATCCAAATTTAGTTTGGGGTTCTTTTGAAGGTTTTCAATTTCTTTATTGATATTTTCATTTTATTTTTACATCTTGCTGACTACATTTTATTTTTGTTCTTTCAATATTTGTGAAGATGTTATTTAAAAGTCTTTATCTTTAAAAGTAGATCAAAACTTTTTCAGGGCAAATATTCATTGATATATTCACTCCTACGAATGGGCCACACTCCTGTGTTCTTGGTACATTGTGTGCCTTGTGAGATCTGCAAACTGGTATCGTGAATCTGATTGTGACAACTCTGGAAATTAGACTCACACTTTACCAGAGTTTTCTGGTTTGGTTTTTGTTGTTCTTTTAGAGATTTTAATTTTTGTAGTCTTTTGTAGGCCTGAACTATAAATAAGGTGTTCAGTTCTCCAGACATGCATGACCACATTCTGATTTTTTTTCCTGTACATTTGGTTGCTTTTTAATGTCTTTGTCCTTAGTGTTATGATTCCAAATGGGAAAAAGAGAAAACTGATGGGGGAAAAAATCTTATAAGGGGTGTATTAACATTTAAATCTCTTAAAAGGCATTTTAGCGGAAAGAATCTCTTTATTTATACCTTTGTTTATATTTCTGGAGGATCATTCATAGATCAGAGTACAGATTCCTGATACCGTGTTTGGTGGTTTGAATATGAATGTATGCCCCCTGCCCACAGAATAGCCTGAAGGGCATATCTTTTAGTCTGGTTGTAAGGTGTGTAACAGGTCAGTTTTGAGCTGTGGCTGTGTTTGCTGACTGGCTGGTGGTGTGTCTCTGTTATAAATCTATGGATGTGAGCCAGTTTCTTTCATGGTGATGGAACTACTCCTGGATTCTGTAAGCCTAAAATACACCCTTTCCTGCCATAAGCTGCTTCAGGTGGGATATGTATCCCAGCAAAAGAAAATAACTACAGCACTGGGAAAATGGGGCCCTTTCTCCCCTTCCTGGCTTCCACAGCTACTTGCAAGGGATTCCAAGGACAAGTCCACAACTGCCTTAAATAGGAGAGGATAGATGATAGCTAACTGCTGAGGTGCTAATTGACTGCAATTAGTCTCAACTGACCCTGCCAATAATCTCCTGCTCTGGAAGCTCTGAAGAGATTCTAGAGTTCCCACTTCCCTGAAGCACATAGCCTACCACAGTGGGATTGTCTAGATGGGGGAGGGGCGTCACATTCTGGATGCTTCCTAGTCTGTCATTATCTCGGAACCTTCCGGACATTAGTAAATATCAATATTCTTGTATAGATCTGATGACAATAGAATGTAAAATTAGGTATAAAACTTGTTCAGATATGCTGGGATGTAGTTTGTTTAGGAGAATTCTTGGTCAGTACTTAAAAAGCCTTCAGGTCAATCCTCAGCACCACATCAACTAGGCATGGGGGTGATGCAGGCAGGTTCTTTGTGGACGTTAGAAAGGATGAGGGAATTTTTCTTTTCTTCCTTGCGCAATATGAATCCTAGTAAGATTATATTTTTATGTATGTTGTTCTGCATTATTTAGCTAAAACTGTATTTTATTGCAAGTTTAAAAAATAAAATTTGTTTTTTTTAATATTATTCATTTATTTGATAAGAGAGAGAGAGAGAGAGAGAGAGAGAGAGAGAGAGAGAATATAGGCATGCCAGGGCCTCCAGCCACTGCAAAGGAATTCCAGATGCATGCACCACTTTGTGCATCTGGCTTACATAAGCACTGGAAAATTGAACTAGGGTCATTAGGCTCTGGAAGCAAATGCCTTAACTGCTGAGCCATCTCTCCAGGCAAAAAGTAAAATTTACTTGAAAGGTTATTATATATATATATATATATATATATATATATATATATATTATAAATAAAATCTGAGGAATTTATTATATAATACAATAATATATAATTTCACATAGTATAATTAATAGTATAAAAATAATTAAATAATCAAACAAAAATATTATTTATCAGTCTTGATTATCTCCTCTTACCCCTGTGCTAACTTCCAAGCCAGTGCCCACTTCAAGATGCTTTTGTATCTGCCTGACCTGGTGTTGTCAGCTCCTGATGCTCCCTGAGGAAAGCACCTCTGTGGGAGACATTAGTAAGCTCACTTCCATCAATAAAATAGACCCTTTTGAGTTGTTTTCACAGCACTATAATTGTGATGCACCATGCTGTGACTTTCATCCAATGGAGAGCAGAGACTGCTTTGTTGTGACATATCTGATAGGATCCTCATTCCTTCCTTTGTAAACAATACAAAATTTTCATAGGTATGAATCATTTCTTGGCACAAACTTGGCAGCTGTCCTCATTAGCAGATGCCCCTTGAGTTGCTGTAACTATCAGTAAGAAACCATGTTAAATAAATGGCTGTGGGTGTGTGGTATTTTTCTTTGTCTTCACCTGCTAGGCTATAATAGCATCCCCAAAGTAATCTTTATCTAACAGCTTGAGTCCTTGGCAAAAATGATCAAGTGATCAATTCTTTCTAACACTAAGGGATAAACTTCAGTGCTATGCAGGATGCCAGGTGCAGGAATCACTGCTGTGAATATCAGAGAATAAATATCAGTCATGCAGTTTACTGTGGGTACCTACAATCAGATTTTTAGAAAGTCATTATGTCTGAAAGAAATGAGTATCTCTTAAGGAAATCAGAATTTGGGGGGGGGATGTTGTTATTCATTCAGAAAATATTTTGTAACCGTCTAACATGTGCCAGGTGATCTAGGCAGTGAAGACACAGCTGTCAATAAGGCTGATGTGATGGTATTCTTGAAATATGATGTAATTTCTTGTCTGTCTGCCTTTCATTAAACTGATTGTACAAATATGTGCAAATCAGCATTTTGTTAAAATTTTAAGAAAAGGTGGTACAATACAACTTCAGTCCCATGGGAGCAAAGAATTTGGAGGCTTAGATCTGTTGAATTTCCACAGAATTAATGGTTTTGGGCTCAATGGTTAAAGATACTCACTTGCAAATTCTGAAGGCCTGGCTTCCATTCACCAGTACCCACGTAAAGTCACATGGACAAAGGGATATATTTGTCTGGAATTTATTTACAGAGACACTAGGCCCTGACTTGCCTATTCTCATTCATTCTTTCTCTCTCTACTTGCAAATAAATAAATAAACTTACTCAAAAAAATAATTAATGGTTATGAATAATTTCTGGCTGAAATTTCTGGCTGACTTATATATATTATTTCTATTTAGTATTATCTGTCCTGTTACCTGCTATAAGCATGTTCACATGTATTTTTAAAAAGAAACTCTTTAAACCATATATTTCTGACAATATCATGTAATAGCTAAGTTTTTCATTACTGGAATTTAAGCCCTTTACATATAATATTTAGAATAATAATACAGAAAATTAAAGCTTTAATAATATCTACTACTTCACATGTATGTCTGTTTACACATTTTAAGGTCAAATAGCAATTTAAGATTATAAATTTTTCATGAGGTTTAGTGACTCATAATATTTCATTTTTACCCTTTCTGGTTTTTCTATGAATTTTGTAGTCATAATGGGCTTTATTAATGTCAGTTAAATACGCCTGGCTTCATGCTATTTTACAAAAAAATATAGCAACAGGAACTCAGAGAGTTAATAGAATCCATAGTCTAGCATTTGCACATTAATTAACTTGAAAGAAAGTCTATTGAAGTATGTAAGCTACTGAGCAAAGTGTCAATTCTATTTTCATTTCAGATTTTTCCAATTAGTAAAAATAGAAGGAAATGTAGAAGTCTATGACGGTTATTTTAATAGTTTGGAATAAAACAAAAATGGAAGCAAGCAACTTATTTAGAAGATCTAAGGATACATCAGTGAGGTTCTATTTTGTAGATTTTACTTTTAGAGTGAGGGTTATTTATGTGGAGTAACAAACAATTTGCTGGTGATGCTCTTCAAGGTCAGGAATTCTCTAGAAATAAGAGTGATTAAATATCAGTTGCAAGGTGTCTTAATAGAAAATATCAAAAGCCATGCATACATTTGCCACATTGCTCCTGAAAAATATATTAGGAAAATATAAGGTGTTACAAAGACAAAAGTTATTTCTATGGGTCATCCAAACTTGTATATGTATAATATATTACAAATGTATTTATAAAGTTACAGCAGTCCTAAGCTGTAATTTAAGGATTGGGAGCAACCACTGACCTAAGAATTAAGAAAGCAGAGCTAGAAAACTTACAACTTCTCTCCTGTTTATTTTATAAAGTAATAAAACTAAGTTAATAATGTCTGTTTGAACATGAAAGTATACAACTGATAGTGGGCTGAACTTGAGTTTTATTTTCATTTTATAAAATATTTATTCATCTTATTATTTTTTAAATTCCAGAATTAGCTGGGCTATGGTTTGAAGAACTGTGAAGTTCTTCAAATTTTTCAAAATTAAAAATGATTAACCACGACTCAGGGAACTATGCGGAAGAGGGGGCGGAAAGATTGTAAGAGCCGTGGTGGGGGAGATTATCCAGAGGCATGGCCAGGAGAACCTGGCTGAATACTAGGCTATCCATGGTCCCCTGTCACAAGGACTGATCCAGATGAGGAGGTTATCCAGTGGAGGGGGGAGGGGAGGGCAGCGGGGAATTGGGGATAACAACTCATTGTTTGCCCACTAAATGTTGTAACTCATTATGGACAATAAATTAAAAAAATAAAATTAAAAATAAATAAATAAATAAAAGAAAAAAATGATTAAATGATTCAAAGTTTCACCTCTAAAAAGATTCCAACAAAAAAATGAAAGTAAGGATTTAGCAAATTATTTTTACACCCACAAGCATAGCTGCATTACTCATAGTAGTAAAGAGAAGCAACTCAGTGTCCATCCATGGCGTCTTAAACAAAATGCAGTGTGTTGTTTGTGGCTGGGGCATAGCTCAGCAGTGGAGCATGAACCCGACATGTACAAAATGGTTCAACTCCCCAAGTCCCCCACTGATTGATGTTATCAGACCTTAAGAGAAGAAGTTGTATTATTTGTGACAACATGGTTGAAATTTAAGAAAATTATGCTCATTGAAATAAACCAATAAAAGGACAAACAGCATATGGTGCCACTTATAGGAGGTACTTAGAGTCTTGAAATTCACAGGCAGAAAGTAGAATGGTGGCTGGAAGGGACCATTAAAGCAGGCATGGGGATATTCAAGGGTATGTAGGTACAGTTTGGAAAGATGAAGAAACTTGAGGAGGTAGATGGTGATGGTGGTGATGTCATAGTACCGAGAATATACTTAATTTCTCTCATCTGTAAGTATAAAAATGATTATATGATTAAAAAATCCTAGGGCTGAGGAAATGGCATGGTGGATAAAACACTTGCCTCACAAATTTGAATATCTGAATTGCAAAAGCTGGAAGTTGTGGTAGGCTTCTGTCAACCCCAGGCACCTGATGGAAGAAGAGAAGCAGAGACACAATTTCCTTTATACAGCTAGTGTAGCACAGTGCTAACACCAAGAACAGATCTTGCCTCAAATGAGATGGGAAGAAAGGACCAACACACAGATTGTCTGCTGACCTCCAAAAACACATTGCTGTGTGGTGGGACCCTGCTGAGAGGCATGGATAGCAGGGCTAAAGGGAGACTGGCCTGAAACCCCAACAACCTCATCCTGAGACCTGCAGTTCTGTTGACTCCTTCCCTCCCCAACCCCCAGCCACCTGGTGGGCCCCAGCAAACCCTGATAATTCCAGGCAATTCAAGGCCTGAGTTTAAGGGAGATCACATAATTCAGCGATAAGGTGATAACAAGGCCTATGCAGTGAGAGAAAGTCCTTCCAGCTTACCTATGCAGCTGGCCCCTGCCAATCCTTCATGAAACATCTGCAGGCCACCCCATCCCCACCAGTCCCCTTGCTGCTTATCCCCTGCCTCTCCTTTCTTCTGCATTAAAGCACCCTCCCCAATCTAATAAATGAGCTGTTCACTGCAAGTGTCTCCCAAGAGTTCTTCCTTTCATTAGCTTACTGCTATCCCAAGACACTGTTCACCCAGCTCCATGGATGAAACAGAGTGTTAGTGTACAATGACCCACGGAGTAATCCACGGACCACACTGTGTGAGCCTGCACTCACATCTGAACACATACCCACACACACACACACACATAAACACATAACATTTTAAAATCCTGAATAGAAAAGTTTGACAAGAATTATAAAGAAACAGAGAAAGTGGAAAGTGTCTATGCTTTGGAGGGGAATTTTACATTAATATGATAGTTTGCTGTTAGTGTTATCTGCTCCAAGTTTTTGATGGTTTAGGGTTCTTTGCTGTTGTTATCATTGTTTGTTTTTCTTTTAAAGCTGAACGACACTGTTTTCTCCCCACCCTGCTCTCATAAAAGTCATGAGGAAGGTGAAATTACTTTGAGGTAGAGGAAAGAACAGAAAGGAAAAATCCTTTTAATATTTGGAGATCCTTAAAATTTCTATCACAACTACCAAAATTTAAAGGGAGATAACCCTTCCTGATTAGGATCATATTTTTAAAATGCTATGCAAAACAGTTTCAATATAAAATCTAACTTATTTCTATGCGATTCTGAACTTTGAATTCATATGAATAATTAATGAAACACTGTAACAGCCTACAGCAGAATCTAAAGGCAATGGATTCCTGCTAAACAACTGTTTTAAATAATATATAACTGTTTTGGAATGTGGTTGGTATTTACTTTAAAAAATACATGGCATGATTATCCAGGTGTGGTGGCACAGGACTTTAATCCCAGCACTGGAGAATCTTGTGAGTTGGAGGCCACCCTGAGACTACATAGTGAATTAGAGGTCAGCCAGGGCTAGAGTGAAACCCTACCTCAAGAATTGCCCCCAACCCAAAACAAAACCAAAATAGGCATGATTTTCTTGGAGGCTGTAGAGAACACTTAGCTATAAACTGCCTGTATGGCATGTACAAAGCTCTGGGTTCAATCTCAACACACAAAAAAAGAAAGCCTTATTTTTGCAACATTCATATTAAACTAATATGAACAACCTTTGTATTTGAAGAACATACCATCCCTTAGGTTGATTTGGGCTTTAAATGAAAAAGGCATTAGATATTTAAATTTAAAGACTTTCAAATATAAATAAAAAGGGAATTATATGTTCAAAAAATTATCTTTTACTTGTCAAGCCTTGTGCCATGTACCCCTAAGAGCCTTACTTGAGAAGTGGAGACAGAAGTATCAGGAATTTAAGGCTTGGCTACATAGTAAGTTGGAGGTCAGCCAGGGCCATGTGAAACTCATTCTCAAAATCCAAACAAATTAGGGGCTGGAAAGATGGCTCAGCAGTTAATGAACTTGCCAGTAAACCCTGATGACCTTGGGTTTGATTCCCCAGTACCCACGGAAAACCAGGTACAGAAAGTGTCTCTCTTATCTGCTTGGAAATAAATTTTTAAAATTTTATAAAAACAAATTATATATATGTTGTATGTTTACAAATATATGAATATGTATACAAATATATATATATATATATGTGTGTGTTTATTCATATACACACATATATCTAATCAATAACTTGACAACTAGACCAACTTTATTCTTTATATATAGATTACATTCATGGAATATAACAGTATAGATATATGCTTTCATTGATTCAAAAGATACATATCTACTTCTTAAATTTTGCATTAAAAGGCAAAATAATAATGTTTATCTGTAACTAGTACAATTTGCAATTTAGTTTACTTAGAAATACAGTAACAATACTCCTTGATTTGCAGTAAAAATAATTCCCAAGAAATTGAAAATTCAGTAGTATCTCCTTTTGTAATATGTTTTATTTAAACACTGTCTTAGAGCCATTATTACAAAATATATTTCTAAATTTTTATAGAATCTTGAAGTTATTTCCATAGAATATTTTCACTTCTCAACTTTTTCAATAGCAGATAAAAGATTCACCCCATGGTTTCTTATAAATAATTTATAACTGAATTTATTTTATTTTATTTTATTTTTTTGGTGTTGAGGACAAGCGCTCATCCACTGAGCTAAATCCCCAACCCCTGTTCCTAAATTTAAATGAAATATAAATGGTTATTTTTTCTTCTATAGCTCTTATGTGTGTCACTATCATACTTAGATGAGGGAATGATATATTTAATGTGATAGAATAGATATTTGGCTCCACAGACTCAGGAGTTTAATTAAAACAAAGCATTAGCAGGCAGATCCCTGCTACAGGGTGCATGTCACTGGGGGCAGAATGGGGTTGTTTGATCCAGGTGTCCCGATAAATTTTTGTGTTCTGAATGCTTGCTTGATCCATAGCTGATGGCAGTTTGTGAATTGGAACCTTGTTGGAGGTGTGTTGCTGGGGACAGGTTTATGGGGGGTTAGAGCCATTGTGGTCCAAGGCCAAGCACTCTTCAAAGAACAGAAGACACACACGATAATGCAAGTCACACAGCGAGGTTTATTTCCAGCATGCTGGAGGTTTGTGCCCCGGCTCAAAAGTTGAGCCTCTGACCAAGGACCCCCTCGGCCTTCTTTAGTAGGTTTTTATATGTTTGAGTTTACAGGCATGTGACATTTCACAGTTATCTATTATTTTTATGGCACACAGGTGGCTGTTTGAGGTTACAAACATAGACACTTCACAGTTATCTACTATCTCTATGGCACACAGGTGGCTCATAACCTTTTAACTCTCATCCTGGTGATATCTAGGTGTTCACTCTAATCTCATGGCAACCATCTTGTTGTCCATTTACATACATTCCTTTAAACTCAGAAGACCTTCTTTACCAGTGATGACTCTCTTTCTTCTAGAAGGGAGTAGAGGGCTTTTCATCCATCTGTTCCTTTGATCTGTCAAAGCTAATTATGATTGTGAGTTGCCTGTCCCCAACAGAGCCAGCATCTCTTTGCCAGTGTTTGGCACACTCTCCTGCTACTGTTGTCCACCTTGTGTTGGTCTGGAGGTGATGTCCAGTCTCTGCTCATGTCTTGATATTCCCTGCCATCATGAAGGTTCTCCTAGAGTCTGTAGGTCAAAATGAAGCCTTTCCTACTACCTCAAGGGGGTTTTGTTTTTGAGTTTTGTGCCAGCAACACGGAGCTAATTCCAACACTATTTGTATCAGAGAAGTGGGTACCAATTGATGTGATGAATCTGTCCATGTTGATTTTGGTCTTTTGGAATGTTCCATTGGAGAAATGTGAAAGGACTTGATACTTCAGCCTGGAGAAGGCATAAGTTTGAATCATTCATCTTTACCTATTATGAACAACCTTTGTACTCCAAAACATACCTTCCTTTAAGTTGATTTAGGTTTTAATGAAAAAGAGACTAGATGCGTAAATTTAAAGACTCTTTCAAATATAAATTAAAAAGGAATTATATGTTCAAAAAGTACTATCTTTTACTTATCAAGCTTAGCCATATACCTGTAAGAGAAGTGGAGACAGAAGTTTTTGGGTCCATTCTGGTGAGAATTTGAAAATGCTGAATGTGGAGAAATTTATGGCCCCTGAAGGCTTGCCCATGAACTTTCAAAGGGGAAGCAGAGAATATTGTTGAAACTTGGGTACTGGATGAAAGGCCAGTTATATTCTGTCCAAGCCCTAAGAACTTAAAGGTTACATTTAAAGGTAATGGCCTGGTGTGCTTGGCGGAAGATATAGAACAGAAAGAAATGAAGGGTACACAGTTTTCCACAAGAAAATTTTAAGCAAGTCTAAAGTTATAGGCTGAGATTGGTTTTAGGTTACTAACACTGCAATTCTTAAGCAGCTCATTGGCTTGGACAAGTGCTTTGCATTGGGACAATGGAAAATATGCCTAGGGGTGAAATCTACCCAGGAAAGGCTCAATGAATAGGAATGCAAATGCTTTTACAAGGAATTGACTTCAAGGAAGAGTTATAAAGGCCTTTCCTGATCTTTAAAGTCAAGATGTATTTCCCCCAGAAGTCCAAATTTTGCTATGCCACACACCTGGTATTGGTTTTGGAAACATGAAAAATGCAGCAAAGGGCGACATAACACAATCCCAACTGCTACTGAGATGCGGCACGTGAAACAGCGTTGAATCCCTGTGTACAGGCCCAGTAAGGTGATTGTGTAAAGAGAACCAGTTCTAAAAACTATCTGCAGAGATACAGCATTGTGAAGCAGAGTGAGGTTCCTGAATTACAGGCCAAAAAAGTCCATTGTATGGAGCTAAGTGGATAAATCATGGTTTGCAGTGTAGAGCCAAAAATGTTTTGCATATACCAGGACTGTGCAATGGCCACCATGGAACACTGTTGGCTTGGGATGTATTTTCCTCTGGGCTACTCAACCCATCTAGAGGTGTGATTTTGTAGTCAGTTTCACATTGCTGGGATGAACAACCAAACTAGACATAGTTTAGGGGAGGAAGGGATTTATTTCAAGCTTACAGATTCAAGAGATGTTCCATCAAATTGGGGAAAAGCTGGCTCACATTCATAAGTCCAAGGAGAGAGACACCACCACACAGCCAGCACCACAAGCAAGAGCAAAACCAGCAGCAAACAGCAGAGACCCATAGTAATAAGCAGGGACCCAGGAAGAAATCAAATGACTCTGCTTATCTTTAGGCTGAAAACCAGATCTTCACCAGAACACCTTATCAATGAACCCCAGGGTCCACCCACAGTAACACCTCATCCAGCAAGACAGCTGGAATACAATTTAAAATCTTTAATCCAACATCTGATTCTATTGGGAGACATGCTTTCAAACTGTCACAGGTAGAATAGAAAAGTCAGACTATCTTCCCTGGTTATGGATGTCAGACTTGAACTTCAGATGTTTGATATGTTCCTGATGGTTATTGATTTGTATTGGTCCAGTGTCTCCTTATTATGCCTGATTGCAACAGAAATGTTTACTCTGTGTCATTATATGTTAGAGTATTTAACTGGTCTTGATTTTACAGGTTTGAGACAGTCTTGAATTTCAGATGACACTTTGGATAGTGGAACAATGTTAAAGTTGGTAAAGGTTATGGAGACCTTTGAAGTCACATGAAATGCAATTAGCTTTGTGAGATGGTCATGAGTCTATGGGAGCCAAGAGCAGAATGCAGGAGTTTGAATGTGTCAGTTTGAATGTGTGGTTCCACAGACTCATGTGTTTTATTAAAATTGAACTCCAAGCAGTCAGATTCCCAGGTTCCTCCTATGGGGGGAAAGGCATGTCATTATTAGCAAATGATCTTGGAGTCCAGCCCTAAGGTGTGTTTGGGGCTGTCATAGTCAGCCATACACAGCTGGGATGAATCTCCAAACCAGACGAAGTTTATGGGAGGAAATAATTTATTGAAGCTACAGATCCTGGGGAAGTTCCATAATGGTGAAAGAGGCTGGTACCCTATACAGGTCAAAGCAGAGAGAGAGAGAGAAGCCATCACCAACACCACACACAGAGAACAGCAAACAGGCAGGCCTATGAGAGAGATTCCTTTCCCTTTTTTTTTTTTTTTTTTTTTTTGTTTTTTCAAGGTAGGATCTCCCTCTAGTCCAGGCTGACCTGGAATTCACTATGTAGTCTCAGGGTGGCCTTGAACTCACGTCAATTCTCCTACCTCTGCCTCCCTCCGGAGTGCTGGGATTAAAGGAGTGTGCCACCATGCCCAGCGTCCTTTCCCTTTTATTTAGCCTCAGGGTGGGCTCTTATAACCTTATCCCAGAATTGTTGACTTCCTCAGTCTCTGGAATTTCCTTCCTGCATTGCCCTCCCAGAAAGGGATGTTAATTTCTAACTTCCCTGAGCTTCCTTACATCCTGCCCCCTAATGAGAGGGCTGCCTTCCTGTGAACAACATCAGAGCCACCCAAGATTATTAAAAAGATCAAGTTGACAACAAAACCTAACCATCACTGGGGTGGGTCTTGAGTCCAGGGCTAAGGTGTGTGGAGAGCTGCTTGAAGATCTGGCTGTTCTTGCTTTTTGGTGGTTGCTGGCTGTTTGGTGATGTCTCTTTGCTATCATCTATGGAAGTGAGCCAGCTTTTTCTGCATTTGATTGTGCTTCCATCTATGGAACTCTACAAGCCTGGTTTCTATAAACCTGAAATAAACTCTTTCTCCCAATAAACTGCTGTTGTCCAGCAGCATGAAGCTGACTGTAACAGGGGCATTGTTGTGTATTGTTTTTCTGCAAGTCAAGAAAGAATCTCATCTCCTGCAGGAGATTCATTGGCAAAATAAGCTCTTTAAAAAACCCGTAATAATTTGGATTCAGAACTTACTTACTGTTGTTCCATTAAAAATTCTCCCTCATCATAGTTTTAGAAATATATCTAAAATTTAGCACTATCTCTAAAAAATGCCAGGGAAAATATAGTTGGAAACTGCTGTTTTGTCTTGCACTGAAAGATCACATTAGTGTAAAGGTTTCTTAACTACAGAAATTCGACATTCTGACTGACATCCTCTACACTGTCCCTAAATCATGTTATTCCTCAATCTTTTAGTTTATGTGCCAATTAGTCTCTCATAAACTAATAAAAGTTGTATGCTATATGGAAATGTAATTAACTCAATAACTATTCAGTATAGACTCTGTAACACAGAACTCATGATAATAATGCCAAAATCTGAATTAATCCAGTGATCAATGGTTTGAATTTTTTTCAGCTAGAAAAAATTAAATGTAGAAAGTATTTAAAGTTGTAGAGCCCCTTTGTAATTAGTAACTAATTTTGGTCATTTTTATTTTTACTCGAGATGGCACTGTAATCTTATGCACTTGTTTAGAAATGCCATATTGGATGGTTTACTGTTCATAAAGTCGCTAAACTTGGTCAGGACTACAGAGCACAACATCATAGAGTAACTGTCATTCTGCAATTATTTATGCCCTGGTGAGAGAGAGGAAAGCCCCAGGAGAAACAATAAGCAGAAAAGACAGGGAGCAAAGTCCACCAAATGTGCATTTTTTGGAAAATAAAAACACTGGACTCTGGTATGTAGTTATGCAGAATATTGGAAACACTGGAGTATAAATCCCAACTCGGGTCAAGTGCTGCCTCTTACCCTTAAGGGGGCAGTGAAGCCTATGACCTAAAATCCCTTGAATTTGTCAAACTCTGCCTGTAGCCCCGTGAAATGAAAATAGGAGCTGGCATTTACTGAGCAGTTTCCATATGCCAGGAACTATTCTCAGACCTGTCCTTGCATAGATTTGTTGTGTCCCCAGACACCTCAGAGGGGAGATGATTACCACGCTACTTACAGGGACTAGAGGGTGGCCCAGGAAGAAACTTTCAAAGTATCCTAGCTCATGAAGAGGCGCTGAGATCTGAACTAAGTCTTAACACCAGTACCCACATTCTCATACTGTTTAAGTGCTTCTGCGAGGTTTAAACGACATAACAAGGTCAAAGTAGTTGTATAATCTATGCTGTTACATACATTATAGTGATACAATGTTGCCATTAAAGTGTGAATGTTTAATGCTTTCTTTTGTTCTTGTGTGTGTGTGTGTGTGTATGTGTGTGTTTACTCATTTTTAAAGTTAAAAGGTTTAAAGTTAAAATGCCCTGTATCAGATAAAACCAGATGATGTACACATCTGGCCCACTGAACAAGTGTACTGGAAAGCAGTTAGGATAAGGCATTATTTATTTCCCTGGCTCCCTCCCTGAATGGTTATTTCTCACTGGTTGTGTCCCCTGGTGGCTCTTTTCCAGGTAGTTTCTCTCTCTGTGACTCTTTCCTGTGTTTTCTTGTGTTTATTTACTTCCTTCTCTTAGTCCCAAAGGTTGTAACAGATGTTTTTGGTAGTCTTCTTTTATTATATGTTTCTGTAGTTTCCCAGTACTTTGGCCCTACCATTGTAAACAGTCTCTTCTTAGTTTATCCCAATTTTAACGCACCATCTGCTTCCCATTGGTAAACTGGCACATATGCTATTAGATGGAACTGGGGGTGTTGAAAGAACAGTTGAAGGTTAACACGACTAACTAGAGCATCTATGTCAAAGAAGACCAATTAAAAGAGCCCGGTGAAAAGTTTGTTTAGATACACTCTCTTAAAAATCAATGCAGTAAGGTTGAGAAGCAGGCTCAATGGTTAAAAGAACATGCTCAAAAAGTCTCCCATCCCAGGTTCAATTCCGGTACCCAAATTAAGGCAAATGCACAAGGTTGTGCATACCTCTGGATTTCATTTATACATGTAATAGGACCTGGCATTCCCCCATAAATAAATAAATAAAATATTTTAAAAATCAATGAAGCTAAAATGCAGAGGCTAAAAAGAAAAAACACCGTAGTACTCAAGCTGGACTGTGACTTTTTCCCTCATTTTCCTATGCAGCATAGAATTGCTTTCATCCTTGTTAAATAATTCATATATACTTTCACCAACCCAATGTGCAGACTTCAAAGCTCAGAATTCAAGCACTCTGAGTCTGACAACATTACCATATGTTGGTAAACATTGAACCCATCTGTAATATTTCAAGTCCTTGCCTGATAAATAGTATAAAGAATCAAATGCCAGAATCTACCAATTTTTCTGAAACAAATGTCAGTTATTTTCAGCAAGGAAAAATGTTAATTTTTTCACCATATTTTATTGCTTGAATAAAGTAGACTACTATATATTGACAGATAAAAATTGTTATCAATATTTCTAAAACATGCTTATATTTTAGAAATGTATAGCATTAGACTGTAAAAAAAAGTCCATAATCCCCGATATGTATAAATCTGGAAATATAAATGCTTACATAATTATAAATAGCATTTTAATTTTCATGAATCATATTGTGAAAATCAGTGATCCATTTTATTTTGTAAAATAAGCCTACTAATAAAAGCTAATAAAAGTTAACAAAATTAATTTATTGGATTTATTTATGTTTTATTGTTATTCATTAAAGAATTCAACTTGTATCAATACTTGTCTTCAAAATAAATTAATGAAATGTAATAGAAAAGATTTTTTGAAATTCCAACTTATCCATCAGTTAACTTTTTAAAATTCTCTAGAGAATCATATAGGCAAACGCCTAGTCATTAACTATAAACATATTAGTTGCTTATTACATACCTGACCCAGTGCAGGTTCCTTGGGACAATGGTCAGTGCTATGCTTGGGAAAGTAAAAGACATTGGAAACAAATAATTAAATTGATACATAAAACCACAAGGTTTCTACCTAAGAAAATAAATGTGATTGCTATGAGAGATAAATTTACCTATTTTGGACACAAAAACCTGAAAATTCTCTCTAAATAGCTCAGATTTAAGCCAATATCTGAAGCAGGAGAATATATCAGCCATGTGAACAGCCTTTCTGTTCAATGCAGAAGGCCCAAAACAAAAAGCACTGGGGACCTGAGATAGACTCTGACATTCCTCTTATTTCATGATCTTGAGTTGGGAAAAGCATTTTCCATGTCTTAAAAGAAGTCAGATGTAGTGACAGTAAATGATGGATCAGAGTGGTATGAGACAGTGATGGAATTTTTTTTCCCTAGGAGTCAGATTATGCAGATATGGTTGGATTAAGTTTTAAGTTCATTTTGGAAGACACGGAAAGTTTTCAGATAGAATATTTTATTAGCTCAGTCAAGAGAAAAGATGACTGGGTATGGTCACAATGTAGATGGATAGAAATGGATGTATTCTGCTATCATTTTGAAAGTAGACCTGAGAAGTCTTGATGACATTAGTTTGGATATGAAGATTGAAGGAAAATGGAGTCAGCACGGTTGACCCACAGTTCAGAATTTAGCAACAAGGTAAATGGTGGTTCCTTCCAGTCATTAATATGAGCAAGACTTCAGAAACATGAGATATGGCTGGTGTGGCTTTTGTTCCTGGATTCTGTTTCTTGCATTTATCTGATATGGTTCACACCTTGTCTTCCATTCCTTCCTCGCTACTCTTCCTTCTTTTTGTTATCCATTCTAATCAACACCGTAAACCTTCCATATTTGAACTATAAATTTTTGTAGCATTTGTATAGTGGTAATGTGCTCTTCCTAAATTTAATGAGTTATAAATTGTACAATTTCCAATTACTTATCAATAGTCCAGACACTATCACTTTTATTTTATTCTTCTACTACATCACAGCAAACTACATGGAAAAGATAAAAATTTATAAACTAGATTTTTTTCTACTAGATAGTGACAAAGAAATTTTGTGCTTATAGTGCCTAACAGAATATGAAAAAATGTATGTGAATGTGTGTGTTTGTGTCCACAAATGTATGTGCTCAAATATGCATGCAGATATATGCACCCATGCACACTTTGCAGAAGCCAGAGGAAAACTTCTAGGGTCCTTTTCTATCGCCTTTGCACCTTATTTTCCTAAGACAGAGTCTCTCACTGAACCTGGGGCTCCCTGTTTTGAGGTAGACTGGATGACCATGGAATTTCAACAATCCTTCTGTCTTCTCTTCCTCCCCACAGCATTGTGGTTACAGGCAATATTACATTAACTGGCTTTAAAAAATTACTGGTTATCAAACTTAATTTCTCTGATATGTGCAGCAGGTGCTCTTACCCACACCATGGAGCCATTTTCTGGCCTCTTTTTGTTAATTTCGAACTTCAACTCAGGTATTTGGGTCTCTACCTCCTCCCTACACATTCTTTGCAGCTAAAAAACATTTGTAGCTGGGTTGACAGCAAACTCAGACCAAATTAAGACTCTGGGGTTTGTAATCTGCTTCTTATGAGAATTTACATGCTTCCATTGAGGTGAAGGTGATTTGATTTGATTTCAAATCAAAGGAAAGCCTTCATTCTGAAACCTCAATTGGTGCAAATGTACACACAAAAGCATTTTTAAAAAATTGTTAATGCATTTATTAATTGATCTTGCACACTAAAAGACCATATGTCAACCATGAAGATATAATTATGAGCAAATAGAGTTCCTATTTCAAGCATTACATTCTGTAATATACAATACACAAGAAGGTTTTAATGTCTGGGTATAAATAAGGGGATGTGACAATAAGCATAGACTATGAATCAAGATATAAACCATCAAACTTCCTACTTGTGAAAAGTAAATAATAATAGTAGTACATTCATTAATGTATTTTTCTGTACATGAAATGAAATTTTTATCATAAATTGAAGGTTTGCACTTGAGATTCCATTCTTAAGAATAGTATCTTGATTTATATTATAAAATAAATTGCCTCTTGATTTTGTGTTAGTATCACTATTTATCTAATGTAACTTCTGCATTGAAAAACATATCTACACACTTTCATGAAAATATGCTTCACATGAAGTGTCTAAAATAAAATTAGTTATGGCAATTCTTGATGAGATATAGTCTTTCATTTCTATCCTTTTTGAAATGAAAAATAAAATGTGCCATATCTATGATCTCTCATTTCTGAAGTTCGCTATGATAATGGTAGACCAGTCAGAAAATGTCCATCGCAACAGCAATCTGTGGAAATGTACTGACGAAAATTCTTAACCGATGAGGAGTCAAGGGGTTGAAAACTTACAACTTCCCAGCCACTGTGATCACATCCATTTCTTTTTTTTTAATGAGGAGAGTAAGTCATTTTAAAAGATAAGGTAAAATTAGAATATTATTTCATAAGTCATTTACTTTTGAAGTCAGAAAATTGATCCAAGAATGGCTTGTTATTTGAGTTCATCAGCCACAAAGTCTGTAACTATTCATCCTTTTAGGAAGTAGTATCTGTAATGAGAAGTTCTGCTTTTGAGACATTA